>OMLJ01000584.1:0-16280 GCA_900302595.1 Gadiculus argenteus | reverse complement strand
GGTTACAAAACAATGGTGTCGAGAAATATATAGCTGCCCATGTGCAGCCACTTCCTGCATTTCCTACTAATATAGATGTATAGATTCATGTCAGTGTCCCTTCTCAATTGAAATTTCCATTTATTTTCCACAGATTGAGGAAAACAAGTTAAAAGTCTGGAATTACAAGTTATCATATTATTCAAGACAATCTTTGAAAAAATACAAACAAACCACAAAGAAAACCCCCAACTCAGAACAGCCTTGTCCACAGTGCAATTACAAGATAATTAGAAAAAGCCCTTAAACTATGGAAAGGCATTTTCGAGCGCAGAGACCGGAAGAAACGAGAATTATGTAGCCCATGTACGGAAAAAGTCTGATAAGTTCATAGTGTGGAATTTCAAGTTAAGATATATTCTTGACCAGAAAGCCAACGCATAGCACTACCTCATATTTGAGGTATATTCTCCCCCACTACCCCACAACTATTACAGAACAACAGCGCCCCCAGTGGTGAATATTAATATAAAGCCAATAGAGGTTAACAAATGCCACAGCAGAAATCCTGGAGCGGCCATAATTCACCTAAAATACTTAACATAAAAAGAAACCGTATCAATGTTAAAAGTGCAACAACAAGGTTTAACCTTTCCTTCATTTTCCATTTCTGTAATCAGGTGTGTACATAAAGACACACAAAACACATAAAAACAACAACATTGATGCAAATTATCTAATGATGGGTACTTCCCTTGTCCCCCTGTCTCAAGATACACTCTGAAGAATGGTACAGACCAAACCTTATCAGGTTCACGTCCGTGCAGACGATCCAGTGGGCCAGGGTATGAGTAGCCGTCTCCCCTTCCTTCCTCTTCAATCAAAGGTGCAATTAATGCATCTGAGAGGGAAGCCAGACCTGCTGTGGTCGGGGGACATCTCATCAAAGCACTCATCAAGCAGGTGCATGTGCATCACCCTGCTGACCTGGGATCCCAGTTTGTGCGTCACTTCAAGCCCTTTTCTTCTGCCCTGGCCTTAGAGGCTCTGTCCTCTGCTCTGACTTCTCTGAAACAAACCCACCAATCCCAATGTCCAGGTGAGCAGGGGTAAAAATACATGTATTGGGTGTGGTGTTAAGCAAGGGGAATATACATGCAGAGGAATGTGATAAGTTTAGACATAGTTCTAAAGTTAGCGCATAATACAAAATCCTAACTTCGAAGTTGCTAATCTAAAACTTTATAAAAAGATGGCAAAAATAGAGAATCATGAGAATTGTGTAATGTATTAATGCTATATTATAATAAATACATAATTCTTTTACTGTTACTGAATAATATCTCTACACATATTTTAGAAACTTGGTCGTTTTAAACGTACTCTCTGAGTCTGGCTGTTTAGCAGACTGCTTGTTAGTAGTAACAGCTGGGGCCTCTTGAGCTTTGGGAAACGTACCGCCAACCTAAATTAAAACAAAACCACACAAATTCTGATTTAGTATTTTTTATATCACTATCATCACGTACACTAGTGTTTCTCCCCCGGTTCACTCTGAAGAGTAGCCTCTTACCTGGGCCAGGGTAGTTGCGCCTTCATCCACATTCTTATTCTTTTTCTTCTTCCTCTTGGTGGATTTGGTCCCCCCTACAGAGTCCTCAGCCACCTTTTCCTCAAACGACACCTGGGTCAGAGCAACAAGTTCAATGCACAAAATAAAACTAATAACGATTAAAGACATCAGTGTAGGTTAGTTCATGTCCATGCATGGCTACAAAGCAGCCCTTGTGATCTACCGTCGGACTCCATGGTCCAGAACATTCTTTAGATTTAATGTTTTAAAGCGTGTACCCAGCAGAGGAAAACAACATCCTTTGTATACTTTGATCTGCGTTTAGTGTGACTACCTCTTTGGGTAAGGGGCCCTTGGCCGGTACCGGAGAGCAGGGCCCTTCATAGTGGCCCCAGTGCACCAGCGGGGCGCTCCAGTCCGAGCCTGCGTCGCCAGCCATCGCTCCATCTGAGGGAACGCACCGGAACATTCAACCTTATTTCAACCAATCACGTCAGCTGAAGCATCCTTCTTTATACATTGATTCTAAAGTGTAGAACTTGTAAAAAAAAATTCCTAATAATGAAAATAATAGAAGATTTTTTTTTGCATTTGCATTTTTGCATTCACAAAAGCACCAAAAGTTAAAACAAAATCCTATCCCCCAAATGAATGTCTTAATTCATGAATACTTTGTTTATTTCTCAATCTAAGGGCACTGATGACTATTAAGGACTAGAGTGTCAGTTATGTCTCAAACGCTTACTCAAACCACACCATTCATCATCACGATGGACGTCCCACTGGAGGGCAACAAGAAGTGATGAGTGCTCTGAGAGGGAGAGAGAGAAGAGAGAAAGAGACAATAAGTACAGTTAACCAAACACCTGGAAGAAATTACATGCTGAATTGCTTTTCTCTCATATGCAAAAAAAAGCAGTTGTGACAGCTTGACAGTAATATTCATTAGGAAAATAAATAATCAAGAATGGCTTATGAACCCGTTTCTGCATTTGATGCAAGTCGCTTTGAGTCACCTCGACTTAATAGAAAGCGACTTCATGCTTCATGCTTAACAACTGTTGGGAACCAACCTGTAGCCTTTACTCCCTGCAGGGTTGTGGGTTTAACACCAGTACTGGTTCTGCTTTCCACACCGCTCCGTGTCACTGATGGAGATACAGAGAACATAACATCAGATAGAACGCTAACAGGCCAAAAAGGATCGACTGAGGGTGCATTTGTAAAAGCAAATAGCGGTAAGAGTATAGCATGTTACAAATATAATTTTTTTAAAGGCTTGCTACAATCAGCACATTGCCAGATATAAACTCTGGTCATTTGTTTGGAGAAAACTAGTTGTTTACCAGTTCCAAATCCTTCGATAATAACACGCTAGATACAATGTCGTTAGCGATCACATCAACAGGCCAACACATCGTTCACTGTAAGCTAAAAGCATCAGACCCAGCTCCCAGTACGCTCCAGGCCAGTACCTTGCTTGTCCTGACCCCAGAGCTTGGGCTCTGGTTGGGCTCGCTGCCGGTGCACCCTGGAGCTCCACTTCTCCCTCTCCACCACACTGGCCGACGGACCCGGCGGCTTCGAACCCACGTCCACCCGTCCTCCTCCTCCTCCAACACCTGCTCCTCCTCCTGCGTTGGTGGAGGTGTCACCCTTCCTCCCTGAAGGCCCTGAGAAGGAACCAGGAACTGAGAGTTTACTTTTCTAACTTGGGCGTGGACCTGTAGAAGATGTTGGGTCAGTACTAGTCCAAGGTGGCCCATTCATCCAATACAGAAATAGAACATCTAATAGTGGAATGCATTTTGACTTTTAATGCATTTTTTTCTAAATCAACCCGAATATTGTACCTGTATGTAAAACAAAAGTAAACATGCCTCTTAAAATATATTTGAACCATGCTAATCGCCTGGACCCCACAAGCTATCGGGCTATAAGCTACATGTCTGAATGCTTTGAATCTGAGGCGATAGGAGACAGAATGCATGGCCCAACTAAATCCACCATCTGGTTAGGAGACCCTTGACGCACCAGGGCTTTGACACAAGAGGAGGTGGCCTACCTCTGCTCCTATTGGTGGAGGGGGCAGGTGTCTCCATATGGGTCCTATGGGCCGTCTTGGCTCCTCCAGGGCTCCCAGCGTCCTCTGGGCCCTTGACCTTCTTGCGCTGCTGCTTCCTCTCTCGCTGACTGACCTGGGTCTCCCAGGCTCCTGGGGGGTCAGACAGACACACGCTGCATTTCACACAGCTGGAGTAAAGGACCCTATAGGCTTGGGTGGGCTATACCATCATTATTGTAACCGTAACCGAAACAATATAACTTTCGTCTTTTTGTGGAGAGTGGAATTTGGGAAAGCTTGTGGACAAAAAAATACTGTACAAAAATACAAATACTTTACTTAAAATGTCGAATGAATTAATAATTCTAATTAATTAACCACTGTCATTTGCCCAAATACCTAATCGCTAAGTGCCATCAAGGTGTTTTTCATTCATCATCTGATCTACATAAAAAGACTCATATGAAGACTCCAATAAAAATGACTGTCCAAAAGTGGGTTGGGCAGATCACTCAGTCAGTCCAACTGTAAATGTCGACACGTTATTGTTTATTAATCTGGTGAATGAGGTTGTTGTCGGGTCAAAGTGGCTGTGTGAATGAGTAAATACACAACGCTGTCATGCTCCTCACCCTCCTCAGGTTCTGTCTCATATCCGGTAAGAACACTGATGACTGGTCTCACTACCACCTTGGCTTTTTTCTTGATCTTCTTCACCTGTACAGGTGCCTGCTCCACCCACAGTGATTGAAAATGGTTCAAAGGTTACATGCATGGAATGGGTGTTTTGTTGCTGTTAATGGTCCTTTATAAAGTATTTTGCTTGCTTTTGGCGTCACATACAGAACCTTAATGGCAAGTGTGACATCCAAAAGTATTCAAATACAAATCAATACAGAGAAAAGGGAGTGCATAGCTCACAAGCACCTTCGCCTGTAGTTTCTCAGCAAGGGGCTGTTGTGATGACGTCTCCTTAGATGCTGTGTCTTCGTGAGGTGCAGAGGACTGTCGTCCATTTGACTGTCCCTTCTGGTAAACAGTCCGTTTTTGAGAATTGAAAAAGGAAGAAAAGACCGTTTTAGTAGAGGACTAGCTGTTTATGCAATGCAATCTATTTAACAATGCAGACGTGACTGTGGGTCATACATAATCCAAATGATGGATGATATATAATTACTGTTTACAAAAACGAAACAGAAAGTGAATGAATGCCTTTACTAGGGAAACGAGTGGTATGTTTTTGTGGAACATATATTTCTGTGGAACATGTATTCACGCTGGAATATCATCAGCGTTGTGTCATTGAACACAAACCCAGCAGCCCATTGTTAAATGAAACAACGCGTTCATTTGAACGGCGCCACAAAGTGGACGTTTGTTTTCCTCCACCCCGTCAGCTAACGCTCTCCACTCACCGTACCTTTTCGGACGACTTCTTGTTTTTCCTCTTCTGTTCATCTGGCTTCGCACTGTTATTGAGGTCGGCCTTGAGAGGCTCCTCGACCTGATCCTTAGTGAGCGAGGATCCTCGGGTTTTCCCGACTGACGCTCCGCCACAAATCGCGACCCAAAACAAAACGAGCACCACCAGCAGCCCTGCCGCTGCCGTGGACAGGAGCACCCACGTCGGGTAGACGTCGGGATTCAGACCCAAATCGAGGCCCAGCTGGTTCTGGATGTATTCTTGCCCGGATGAAATTATTTCTTTCAGACGGCTGGAAAGTATCTCTGCTTTTTCAAAAGCCAAAGCTTGGAGATTCGTTGCCATTTTTTTTCCAATCGGTTTCTCTTGCTGTCACGCCAGTGTATGTTTACAAGAGGAGTGGCTAATCTGGGAGCCTGGAATGATTTGTGTTTATTGATATCTTTATTTTTATTTAATTTTAACCATTGAATCCCAATGTATGTCTATGGCTGAACAAAGTAATACTATATACATAATATTCCAGAGCATTTTATTAGAAAACATTTTATTATTCTCACTCATAAAAATGATAAATATTGCTATTGCTCATAAATATGGTATGTTGTAACAGTTTTTCGTAAATATGTTATGTTTTTGTAAACCGTTTTCCGTTTACACCAGTCTATTGATCATGCTCAATAATACTGCACATTCAAAAAATGTCAAAACTCGCTGTCAAGAGTGATTCCCATCCATCATATTGGACATGAAAACCCACAATTATTGTCACTCATAAGAAATATAAATCCTATTGGTCAAACAATGGCATGGTATCCTTTTTCTTAAATCTATCTTTCCATTAGTTTTATTTTGAAGCTAACTGTAGGCCTTATAATCATAATTCACACTTAGAACCCTTTCAATAAATATACTGCACATATTAAAAAAAGGTTTGACTAACAAGTCAAAAGTCAGCATCCACTGTGAATTCCCCGTCCATCATACTCGACATGACTCCAAACTTCTGATACTCGGCCACACGCTTCTCAAAGAAGTTGGTTTTCCCCTCTAACGAAATGGACTCCATGAAGTCAAACGGATTTTCAACTTTGTAAACCTGAAAAAAAAGCCAAAACAAAAGAACGAAAGAGGTTCCATTTTCGGCATAGGTTATATATGATCAGATCAAATCACAAAAAATAAAACAATATAAATTCAAGTCTGGATAGATTTATCACCTTGGCCAGCCCAAGTTCCCAGAGGAGTCGATCAGCGACAAATTCAATGTACTGGTTCATCAAATCGCAGTTCATTCCTATGAGAGCCACAGGCAAGGCCTCCGTCAGAAACTCCTGTACCAAGAAGTAAGACAGAGGTATAATTCACAAAGGAATGATTAACCTTGCCAAGCCCAAACACCAGCCATTCCTTACCCGTGGTTGTAAAATCTCCCAGAATGCAATGCTGACCTGTTCAATGCTGACAGCTTTGGTGATGATGTCCCTGACTCTGTCCTCCAAGGGCTTCTTCACCAAGTGCTTGTATATCAGGCAGGCAAAATTACAATGTAGACCCTGAAGTGCGCGCACACACACACACACACACACACACACACACACACACACACACACACACACACACACACACACACACACACACACACACACACACACACACACACACACACATTAATAAAAGGTTATTGATGCAGACATCGCTGAGCAAATACAAAGTAAACCAAATTAAACCTGGATGGGAAATGTGGGTGTCACAGCAGTAAATCAGAGGGACAACAAATCAAAAAGAGGTTAAAAAGAATGTGGTGTTGTGTGTCTAACCTCATCTCTACTGATCAGCTCGTTGGAGTGGGCCAGGCCCGGCATCAGCCCTCTCTTCTTTAGCCAGAAGATGGAAGCAAAGGAACCCGAGAAGAAAATGCCTTCAACTGCTGCAAAAGCGACAATTCGCTCCCCTGACGCAGAACATATTAAAAAGAAAGAACTCCACCACTTTAATATTTAGGGAGCTTTACAAACATTGGTCTTGATGACGTTTATATAGAAAAGTATAATTAAAAAAAGAAGTTCAGTAGCACTGTTTATTTAGTACATATGGGCACTATATTATATTGCCACCAATACTAATTCCTACACACCAAATGTTGATTTATCATCATTGATCCACTGCATGGCCCAATCTGCTTTACGTCTCACACAGGGCATGGTCTCAATGGCGTTGAAGAGATGCTCTCTACAGACAGAAAACAAAAACAAGACAAAAAAAGCAGTTAGGATTCACAGACCACGTCTTTGGTTGCTGGCCAACACAGAACCACATAACCACACGTTAACTGGGAATATAACTGAAATGTCAGTTACATTATTTTATGAACAGGTGCATCAAACCTTTTTTTTTTATTGTCAGTTTGGACGATTTGTTATGATGTCTGGAAGTGTGGAAGACAGGCCACCACAGCTGGTACTGGGGTTTCAAAACAAACTGTGAGTTGACCTGGATTAAATGTATTCCTATTGAGTCAGTCCAGGTCTGTTCGGGGCATTCAGCATTTGTGCTATACATTGGCATCCATATTCACTGTCTTTAAAGGGTGCTTCACCTTTGTAATAAACAGAATTATCTGGCTACAATCTGCACCACATGGGGTGTTGCTTCTTTTGGTTGACTTACACCACTGGAATGCAGACTGATTGGCCTTTGGGGCAGGCTGGTGACCTGTTGTCCATTAACTAATCAATGCGCACAGGTTAAAGCAGCCCTCACCCCGCACACTCAGGAAGATCTCCTTCATGGCAGCCTGGAGCACCATCTTCATGTATCATTTACTTCAAACTCTACTATAAACCGGCTTCCAACCTCATCATGCTGTGTCCTTGTTCGGAAGGAGGCCAGTGAAAGCCACCTAGGTGGCATATAGCAAGGACATTGCTAAACTGACGATACAGATTAAGTTATGACTGCGGACTAAAGGTTGGCAAACATGTAAAATGTTGTTGGCCAACTTTGCCAAACATTTTACAGTAGGGTGTCTGTTAAGGCAGTGTGAAGTGTGCTTTATAGGCCAGCTACCTTAGTTGCAGGTCCTGGATGTACGTGTTGATGAGCATGCTGTACATCTCTGAGTGGACGTTCTCCATGAGGATCTGGAAACCATAGAAGGAGCGAGCCTCCGGGATCTGGACCTCTTGACTGAACCTCTGGACCTGTGCAGGTCAAACAAACATGATGGATATGAAGTCTCTGGACCTGTGCAGGTCTAACAAACATGACGGCTATGAAGTCTATGGACCTGTGCAGGTCAAACAAACATGATGGCTATGGAGTCTATGGACCTGTGCAGGCCAAATAAACATGATGGCTATGAAGTATATTTTGTTTAGTTTTAATAATTTGCATCTGCAGTAGTTGGCTATCACTGCTGTACACAGGGAATAGGTTGGTTCGACGATTGTCAGTACTTGCACTTGGTTCTATGAACATCTTTACTTTACCGATAGCGATGTATTGTGACACTTCTTATGACAAATGTACTTATTGTAAGTCGCTTTGGATAAAAGCGTCTGCTAAATGCCCTAAATGTAAAATGTAATGTATCTGTACCTGTGCAGGCCAACAAAACATGATGGCTATGAAGTATATGGACCTGTGCAGGCCAAATAAACATGATGGCTATGAAGTCTATGGACCTGTGCAGATCTAACAAACATGATGGCTATGACGAAGTCTCTGGACCTGTGCAGGTCTAACAAACATGATAGCTATGATAAAGTCTCTGGACCTGAACAAACATGATGGCTATATCATGGTCACTCCAACTTCAAGACCAGTGTAGGTTTATCCCCAGCGACCCACTATGGATCAGAATGTGACACTGAGGTGTGTTCACAAATGGTCCCACAGAGCACAGGGGATCAGATGTGGCCAAGAAGCCCAGAGATCAATAAGGTCTCAAGTCAGAGTCAGAATCAGTTTTATTGCCAAATACATTTTCATGTATAAGGAATTTGACTTGGTTTTCAGTGCGCTCGATATTTACAAACAATAAACAGTAAAACAATAAACAATGAGCAAGTACTGCTGTCAAGAACACAAGAACACAATAAGATTAAGATTACCAAAAAAAAACACAAAAAAAACATTCTAATTAAAAAGCCACTAGGCCTATATACAAATGTAATTCTTATTCTTCTTATTACGGTCTTATTAAGTCCTGAACCCTCTTACCACCACTGGACCGCCTATATTTGGATTTCCCCCTTACCAGGTTCTCGTTGACGATTCCATCACTGGCGGCGAAGAAAGCCAAGATGTGGGACAGGAAGTGCTTTTCGTCAGGTTTCAATCTGTTCCAGTGAGCCAGGTCCTTGGATAGATCCACCTTTGAAATTGGGCCAGTTCGGAGAGGGCAAGAATTCAGATAATGTAGGGTGTGCAATGCACGTAAGCCTACAGTTTTTCTTCTGCGTCAATACTTATACAAGTCCATTGTTTCTACCGAAAAAATAACTATGAGCCATGGAAAAAATAGTTATTAGTTGATGTAGCAGATATCGACATTATTTAAATTTAAAAAGCTTACAGAATGCAAAATAACGTTATAAAAAAGGGCCCACGACAAAAACAGATACAAACTTACCTCCTCAACCGTCCAGAAAGAAGCCTGTGCCTGCTTATACATCTTCCAAATGTCAGGATATTGGATTGGGAAGATTACGAATCTTCTTGGGTTGTCTCGGAGCAAGGGTTCATCTTCTTTGTCTTTATTCTTGAGGTAGTCTGAATGTGTGTTAAGTTGCCCATTCTAATAAATAATAATAAAAAATGTTTTATTATACAGCATTGTGTACGCAACGGGAAACAATCATTGCTGATAGATGTAATGGCTGGGCTGGAGCTCCCCTTATAAATAGGACATTGTGACTTTAAAATACTTTTGTTCTCTGCGCTTGCGCGATATCTCTGTGCGAACACCTAAATGGTAAATATGATCAAATAAACGCATTTGCAAAAAAAAAAAAAAAAAAAAGGTCGATGACGCTATACGTGAATTGTGATCATTTTGACAACTGCGGGCATGTTCACCATAAATAGCCTAGCTTCAATGCGTCGGAGTAAAAACATTAACCAATGCCTAGACGTCTGCAAACGCAACTTTACACAGAAGTGTGCGTGTAGACTAGAACGGTTAACACGAATTGCCACCATAAATTAATAGCTTTCCTTATTGTCGTTATAGAATATAAAACTTGACGTAAACAAAAGGTCCATGGTGGACAAAGCTGACGACTATAGCGGCCTATGCGTTGCTTAAACACCCGATATCTGCAGTCTTACCTCATTGGCTTGCATCATACTCGTGGAGGTGAAGGTCGTACCGATAGATGTGCGGATCGTATGGTTGTTATCAAACTAATATAGGAGACCTCAGTTTTTCCAACTGTTTATGCTGCATGTCGCCGTCATTGTATCGAGTGTCGAGTGCTTGCGGTTAAAGCTACACCTGGAGGCCAGGAAGAGATACTGCACCTTCAGTGTTGTCAAAATCCATGGTCTTAATATGGATAAATGATGCATATCGTAATTGGTTAGAGCACACATTTTATTTAAACTCGTCCGCCCCGTATTTCTGCAATAAATGTAATTTCCATTGATAAATAGGCACTGCAATTTATGGATAGAAATCCTTTCTGGAAAAAATGTTTATTGTAAACAGAAGAATTT
This sequence comes from Gadiculus argenteus, assembly GCA_900302595.1. Taxonomy (NCBI): domain Eukaryota; kingdom Metazoa; phylum Chordata; class Actinopteri; order Gadiformes; family Gadidae; genus Gadiculus; species Gadiculus argenteus. The sequence goes on along the minus strand of OMLJ01000584.1, from coordinate 5,519 downwards.
TGGAAGGCTTTTACTAAAAGAAAACACTGTACAATTGAGGAGCTGGATGTCAAATCTTGATGGTGGGTACATCTGCTGAATTTGTGCATGCCAAACAGAAGATCCAGTGCTATGCTCCAAAATTGTGTATCGACAACCGGAACATGTCGTTGGAGCAGCCCCAAGACCCCAGTTCGTTCCGCAACTGAAACACCTGCTGGAAGCCCATGACTGGGTCGTTATCTGCCTGTTGGAGGGAGGGAAAAACAAACAGAACCACGGTTATTGACTTCTCAAAAACATGAAACGTATGGTTCTACGTCGATGCAACGCAAGGGGGTTTACAGACCCATTACGTCCTTGCGGACCTTCCGTGCTTCCACTGCAAGGGCCTGACATGTGCCTCCCAAGATGTGTAACCTTGCGTCGAGGCAACGCAGCAGCAAGGCCTGTGATTGGTCCGCTCAGTAAAACCTGACACAGAAGAACCCGCCTCAAAGCGTCTGCGTGGTCATTACGTTGAGTCGACGTGAAACCATAACTGAGCCTTTACGCTGGCATCCTACAGGACCATACCAGTCTGGGTGGGGAGCCAATCACAACCCTCTCTCCTGGCTTCACTAAAACATCATTTCCCCCCCCCCACAAACTGTACTGCCTATGCCTGCGCATTAGGTTTGGTGTCTATTCTGTGTCATACCTTCCAGACATTTCACTAGGCCCTAGGTCAAAGTATATGAAGCCCTTTGTGTAAAAAAAACAACTTAAAAGCTGAGCTGCTGGTATGGGAGAAATTTACTTGAACATTTAAGGGAAATATATAATCATGATCTTATCTACATACGATATAAATAAAATAACTGGAGAAAAAAAACACAGATTCAGCAAGGGACCACATTCTTAGGGAAATCCAGGGGGCGTTAATACACCTCCCAATAGCCCTCTGAGATGGACGTACCCAAAACAGCCAGTTCAATGTTGAAATTGGTTCTGAAACCATAGGGTTATCTCAACCAAGTAGAAAAGCCTGGCAAGTGTATCAGAGTGACCATGAAAACGAAAGAAGTCCTTTAATTTATTATGTTCAGCTAGCTGTCGCCTGGTTTAATTAAATGGGGAACTGTTGTAAGGGACAAGAGTTATCCAAGGTCTAGTCCAGGGTACAGGGTGGATGTCCCAGGGTGGAGGTCAGTGCAGGCTGTAGGAATTCACACATTTTGGGAATATAACCTGAAGCATATAACCTGAAGAGTTCTTTGGAAATCCAACTCAGATTTTCTAATTACTTCTATGCAGTCTTTATCTTCCAAACTTAAACCTTCTCCAACTCTTATTTAGTAAAAGTGTTCAAGTATTGCGTTGATACTGTTGATATAAGTCCTTGTACCATGTGGGACATTGTCTAGTCTACAATGATGTCTCATATGTAATATGCCTACATAGACATGTCTCACCTTTGGCCCATAGAATAAGTTCAGGCATGCAAACTGGTCAGGGGTGAAAAAAGTGAGAAGAGTGCAAGAGAAGGGAAGTGGCCGTTACGTCACAAAACAAGCGCGATTGACACTGAGACCAATAGTGCATAGTTAACATAAGAGTAAAAAGTTACTCAAAACCACACATTTACAAAGAAAACAAACTACAAAATTACTCATTTACAGAAAAGGCTTGTATTGTGGCCAACAACATACCTCAATAAAAATGAGAATTCACACTGAAGGTGCATAGTGGCACTGAATCTAATGGGGCCACACAAACTACAAAATGTAAAAAAATGGCAAATGTCAACAATGGCAATGTGAAAGCAGTTCAGTTGGATTGTTCAAATAATAAGAAAAGTCCTTTTAGGTATTAAAGAAAATGTAGAAAAGTCCCTTATGGTATAAAAATTAATTCAAAAGTCCCTTATGGTATAAAAATAAATGTAAAACATCTCCAGTGTGCTCTTGTCCTGGACACAATTGCTTTTTTTTTTGGATTGCACCAAAGTGTGCAAATATTTTCTCTGCGGATCTGCACGAATCACGTAAGTCACCCATTTCATATTTAAAAAAGGCAAATTTTGCTGAAAGGTGAGCAGTTTGCATGTTTGTAATAAGGCATGGGCGTAACTTCGCCTAGGGACGGAGGGACATGTCCCAACCAACTTTGGGGAATAAATGATTGTCCCTACCAATATTTTGATTCAAGGGGTAACTTGGCATAAGGACAGAGGGACATTTCCCGACCAACTTTGGGAAAGAAATGGGGGGAGCGTGCGGTGAGAAGTGCCTCGGTTGCTTTACCTTGCGTGATGGGCACCGGCACCGATTAAATATCGACCGCAGTCGCGTGAACCTCTGGAGCAATACTTTTGTTCTCTGCGCGAACACCTACATGGTAAATATGATCAAATAAACGCATTTGCAAATAAAAAATTACATCGTTGACACTATACTTAAATGTTGATAATTTTGACAACTGCGGGCATGTTCACCATAAACAGCCTAGCTCACCCCCCCGCCCCCCTCCCGAATGGCAGTTGAACACAATGATGTGGCTGATAAATCGCTTTAGTGGTTGGAAGAAGAAGTAATCTCAAGATAAAGTTAGAACTGGCAACTTGGCAATACTTTATGACTCCATTAAAGCTGCAGTGAGTGACAAGAGTCACTGTGGCCGGCTGGAGCCAAACGGATGGCAGGGACAGGGAAGTTCTACGGCTGTGTGGGTTTTGTCGTCTTCCCCTTCTGTGACAATGTGGTTGAATTAAGTGATTTGCTTGTTACCAAGTTGAAATTGACTCACAGGACATGGCCGGGCTTATGCGAGAGAAGCCCTGGAACAATACAAATAGCTATCTCAAAATACACTTTCCCGAAGCAGATAGACTCACAAGGACTATATGGGTCATAATAAGTGATTCATCAATTTTGTATGTTTTGTATTTGTATTATCTGAATATATTTTTCTAACTGTGTGGACAGAGCATCAATTCACCCAAAGGCTTGCACTCGCTTTGCCTCTGGAGTTTCCTAGTTCTAAGGAGCTGCGTTGCGGTCGTGAAGTCCCCTGAGAATTACAGTTGATTGTGTCTGCAGTCACGCCCATAAGCAGCAGCTAGCCCAAGCAGCTGACGGCCTGGCACACGCCTCTTCCAAGAAAAGAATACCGACATACCCTGGTGTACCGTAATACCACCCAGACCTACTACTCATTTGTTCCGAAAGACAACACTGGCTTGCAATTGATTTGTGGTGAGAGTGTGCAGAATTTATACAAAGTAACTCTGACGAAGAATGTTTGTTAACACGTCTAAGTGGAGTCCCTGGGAGAGAAGGATACAATGGTTTAATCCCCAGATCGGTATGGTCCCTTAAGGTCAGTACAATGAGGAAAAAGTGTTGTAGAAAGAGGAAAAAGCACACAACACATTGAGAACAAACATTCTCAACAAATTATGAACACAAGATTCATGGAATGTGTGGGGCAGGGCCTCGTAGATATTCAAATATATTTGAATACATTGCTTGATATTCGATATCCGTTGATTAACTTGATTTTTCTCAAAAGTGACAGCCCTAATGTAATTGGAGAAACACTCACCTTTAGCTGTCCCATCACCATGACAACAATACAATTATCAGGTGTGGGTTGGCAGTCCTGTTTCGTGATATTGTGTTGAATGGTTTTGAAAGGCAAGGTCTGCGGGCGGCATGGTGGAGGAGAAAAAACTAGTTAGTTAGTCTGAGAACTGAGCCAACGATTAACAGTCAAGCATTTAACACAGCATACAGTCCGAGGACACCTACGGTTAATTTGTTTACGATGACTTCCTTCCCGTGGAACATCTCTCCTTCCCAGGTCATCCAGGCGGATTGATACTAAGGGAACAAACCACACCACATGTTACTAGTGGCATGTACAGAGGCAACGGGATGGAACGAGATTGGATCATGCTTTTTAAGGGTCTGGATTAGTACAGTTTACAGAGGGGTATCGATTGGATCACGCTCTTTGAAGATCACCATCTTTTTTTAGTTTTTATATATTTTGTATCCATTTATGGACAGGAGTGGAGCGACAGGCAAGTGGGTTGAAACAGTATGACTTGCAGCATAAACAGAGCAGAATCAAGCCTGTATTGCTACAATTGCCTATGTGACGAGTTCATTAGTGGGTTGGGACAACCAGAACATCTATTCTAGTTGTTCATCTAATGTGTGCTTCACATGAGTCAATTCATCCATGTTGACCATCTTGGCCATTAGTCATTTATGATTAGGCTTTGATTCATTGATATTGTTAAACTGATTGTCGTATTGATGAATATTGCAGTGCTACATTCATCACTGTGAACGATTCAGAAAGCCCATTGACTGGCGGCAATGCAGTCTAAAAATACAGCATGTCCTTAAATGGGGCCCAAACACTGGGAGAAGACAGACTTACATAGAGTTCGCCCAGCGACGACCTGTTGCCAGTGTCAAAGCGGGAATAGTACAGCTGGATGAATTCCTCCCCAATCTTCTGCCAGTCCGGCCTTTCATCAGCCATGGCTTAAAGTGGAGTTGTGGACCTGGAGCCAGAGAAAGGGGCCTTAAATCAAGTGTCAGCAGTAGATACTTAGTAGGGATGTTCAAAGAATGTAAACTTTAACACAAAGATGAGCTACCAAAAATTGCCATGTCATAAACGTTTACTGATTTATTCAAATAAAACATCCTGCTTGTGGACAATTTTGGAAGGAAGTATCATGGGTAAATAATAACGTTTCTCCCACATTGAACACAGAGGTACTGTTTAATATGCAAAACCGAAATATAATGCAGATGTCAATCAGGATTACTACATAAGACTAACTGGACAGGTTTCTTCCCCAGGGGGCAAATTCCTTTAGTCTGAACACAAGTCAGTTACACAGCACGTCATTTTCATCTGTCACTACATTGGGATCTTGAGTTCGAATGTGTTTACAACAGAACAGCAACATCATTAATTAATTGCCTGGCATTTATTTCCAAGAAGGTTGTGCATGGATAGAAAACGTGCTATGCGGTCTTCTTCTCTTTGAATAAGGCTGTGAACCAAAAACGTCACGGTGTAATACCGCCCCTGTTGGGTTTAGAGGGGGAAATCAAGTCTAGTCTGGACAGGGCCGGCCATTGGTCCATCTACCCCTAAAAAAAAACAACGATACAATGCTATGCTGCGCCTCACCCATTCAGCCTAGTAAGCAGATTTACCGATACGATTTTGACATGAGATGGGATGCTCCTTTACCCTGCATCCTCGTCTGCCTATACTGTGGCCATGTCATTTTTAGCCATAATGTATCTTTAGCAGGCTGTGTGTGGACAATAATGTATAAAATGGGTCCAATATTATCTAATTTTATCCCGATATACTACCACCGTCTATTCAGTCGTCCCTTTGGCCTTGTATTTTCCTTGCATGTCCATTATGCTACATTTGTGCTATAATCAATGACAACTCAAAATGTATACCGGGTAGCACCAACAGTAATGATTTTTGATTGTATATAACAAGCACAAAACGAG
>OMLJ01000569.1:8239-30446 GCA_900302595.1 Gadiculus argenteus | reverse complement strand
CCCCATACTCCCGCAGCACCTCCCACAGTTTCTCCCGGGGGACCCTCATACGCTTTCTCCAGATCCACAAAACACATGTAGACCAGATGGGCATACTCCCAGGCCCCCTCCAGGATCCTTGCAAGAGTGAAGAGCTGGTCCGTAGTTCCACGTCCGGGGCGAAAACCGCATTGTTCCTCTTCAATCTGAGGTTCGACAATTGGCCGAACCCTCCTTTCCAGCACCTTGGAGTAGACTTTACCAGGGAGGCTGAGAAGTGTGATACCCCGGTAATTGGCACACACTCTCTGGTCCCCCTTTTTGAACAGGGGGACCACCACCCCGGTTTGCCACTCCTTCGGCACTGTTGCCTAGGCTTTCACTAAAAAAAACAAACAAACAAAACCACGTTGCCTAGTTTACGTTGCCTAGGCTTTCACACACAAACAACAAACAAAACCACCTTGCCTAGACTCCCGCACATGCTCAGTAACACACATACAGTACACTTTCGTTAATCTGGATACTAATTAGAAACTAAATTGTAATCATGGCTTATAGCCTACCACATCGTTACAAATTAAACTACTGACCATTTCTACACATTATCTAAATAAGCGCATACATTACTTTTCAGAATTTGGCTCTTACATTCCGGCCCCTAATTGGAAGGCAAGCTGGCTGACAATTACTCAAAAAAAAACTAGAGCCAACGTACATTTTTAAACAAGCATTATAATTTGTGCTACGATGAACACAAAGGTCAGAGTTCTTTCGTTTAACTGTCCTTCTCGTGGATGAGACACAGCTTGTCGACAGGTCTTTCGAGGGTGTTGGTCTTCGTCTTGACCAGCACACACCTCACAAGTCCGTTTGCATCGGGAATGATCCGGGAAACTCTTCCCAGCAACCATGGCGCTGATTCATCCATGATCATGACGACGTCTCCAGTTGACAGGTTCTTCTTGTTGACGCTCTTGCAACCGGGGAAGGGACTCACGCACCCATCTCTTCCAGAATAGGTCGGCAAGATACTGTATTCGCTTCCACCGTCTGCGTGCATAAGTGTCCTCCTTGTTGAACAGTCCAGGCGGCATGACTGGCTGTTTCTTCACAGTGCTGCGGCCCTGTTTCGTGTCAAACAGTCCAAAATAGTCCACCCCCACGTTAGTGAAAGGGGGCTTGTCAGGTTCCAGCCTGTCTGGAGGCAGGTTTGCCATCTTTTGCCCGAGGGTCTTGCCGTTGACTTTTCTGCAGACCACACATCTTGAGAGGAACTTCCTCACCATTGAGTTCGCTGAGGGTATCCAGTACCTTTGACGCAATCGTGAGAGCATGTAGTTTCTTCCACAGTGTCCGATCTTCTCATGAGTGTCTCTCAGGATCAACGGAGTGATCGTAGAGACGTTCGGTTTTGGCATAGACTTGTTGTCGTCCTGGTGGTCGGTTCTTGTTTGACCATCGGGATCTGTTTGTAAATCTGTTCTCTTCTTCTTACGACGCTGTAGCAGCATGTCCTTCAGCCGGAGAATCCAGGCAACGGCTCTCTTCTCTTAATCATGGCTTATAGCCTACCACATTGTTACAAATTAAACTACTGACCATTTCTATACATTATCTAAACATAAGCGCGTACATTTTCACAACATTACTTTTCAGAATTTGGCTCTTACAAGTCATATTAAGAAGATTAACAAAGGCACTGCTGTGACCAATATAATATGTATCCAATAGAAGTTCTTACCTTAGCTATGACCTTCTTTCTCCTCGAATTGGAGCTGCTGCTGAAGGTGAAGTCTTGATAGGGCTCCAATTGCAGGTCCAAAGTTTTGATTGAATCTATACCTAGTTTTCTTCATAGAGGCCAGGAGCTTTCAAACGCAAACTGCATGTCTCCATCATGATCCGTTCCAAAGATAGATATATTTTAATCTTTGTATTGAAATTCCCATAACTAATTGTGTTTAATTATTTTATTTGGTGAATATTTCAAACTATTAATTGCATCCTGATTCGCTATAATTCATCACATTTCTACATTTCATTTAATATCAACAAACAATTGCCCGTAGTAAGTAACAGCCCACCATTGGCAACTACTACAGCAATCAGAAAGAGAAAATGTGTTTTTATTGATTTTGGTGAATATTTTAAACTATTAATTGCATCCTGATTTGCTATAATGCAGAATATCAACAAACAATGACCCGTAGTAACAGCCCACCATTGGCAACTATTACAGCACTCAGAAAGAGAAAATGTCTCTTTATTGATTTTTGGTGAATATTGTAGACTATTAATTGCATCCTGATTCGCTATAATGCAAAATATCAACAAATAATGAACCATAGTAAGTAACAGCCCCCCATTGGCAACTACTACAGCAATCAGAAAGAGAAAATGTGTTTTTATTGATTTTTGATGAATACACCATATTCCATGGTGAGGTCTATGCCACCAGTCGGTGGCACGGTCCCTAAAACAATGCTGCCGGACCGTAGATGTAAGTGCTGTTCTTGCACAGATATCGATAGCAACAACTAATGTCTATGTTATTTTTTGTCAATACGGTGTCCTATACTGTCCTCAACATACTACATCTGTAATATAGTGCAACTGTATTGATTAATCCGATGGCAAGTTGAATCCGATTTGAAAACCGAATATCTGGTGAATATCAAACCTGCTGCCAACTTTTACCTGCTTTCATTCATTATCATTCAAACGCAGAAGCTAGGCATTAACATGGCTGTTGCTGAGCTTGGTCTAGAGTTCAGGGATGTTCGTAACTGTCTAGACACGGTCCAAGAAATAGTGAACTTCATCACAGCCTCCCGAAGCGCCTACAGTGTATAGATGTTGCCTATATGTATAGTCCTTTTTACACTGCTAAGCCGGTTTGGTTGCGGCTTGGCACACCCTGCCATTTCTCTTATCTCAAGTTGCCTGTTTAAACTGAGGGGGTAAACCCCCCGTTCGTCTTGGCGCCGGCTTCCTTGGTTCACTGGAGAAGGTGGGGCTGTGGGAGCTTTAGAATCAGTTGCATACTCCAGAATGTTTTATGTATTTATGAATGAAGACACCCGCATGCAAGAATGAGTTCACGTCTGAGAGTAGGCTACAAAGGCGATTCACTTTTTACAAGTGCACAAACGCCAGCATATTCTTTATTTTGCTGACCACTTGTTTTTTATCCTGACTAAAGCCTCGTAAGGACAGTTCCTCTGCGTCTTTCTCGTAGAACGCAACATCTTTCAACCACTTTGATTAATGCGTTATGCGTTATGCCTTCTCTCCCATGATGGTCAGCAGCTCTCCAGTGTAAAAACGTCAAATGTCTTCTGTCACTATGAGGACATTTTAACCACGATGGTTGAATTAAAATCAGAGGGAGACAGCAAGTGCAGCTCGAAAGCGACCTCCCACACAAGAGCAATGGAATCATTTTTTATTATAAGCCTTGTGATAGGGTTGAATCATTTGATTTTATTATTGTGGCAACCCTCTTAGTCTGAGGTGGGGATTCGTAAGGATAAAGTCCAGTTGGGCTTTGGGTGAAACCGTTTATTTCAGTTCCCACAGGCATGTAAAAAGGCAAATCATAAATTAACTTAAGTTCTTCCATCACAGGAGATAATGGGGCGGCGTCGAGTGGTTCAGCGCGGTTGCGGGTAGTACCTCCCCTTCACTACCTGCCCATATAGAGGGCGCTGTTTCGGTCCTTGTCGGGGTTCCTCCCTGACCAGCGGCATGGGGTTGCCACATACCCCCACCCTCAGCAGCAAGCCGGGGACCCCTCGGGTTAGCCCTAAGCAGGCGTCCCTCCGGGATAGGGCGTCCACGTTCGCGTTTGCCCGTCCTGGCCAGTGGACCACCTGGAACCGGTAGTCCTGTAGTGTCAGGAACCATCGGGTCACTCAGGCGTTGGTGTCCTTGGCCGTCGCCATCCATTTCAGGGGCGTGTGGTCGGTGACAAGGCTGAAGTCCCGCCCGAGGAGGTAGTACTGGAGCTTTTCCAGGCTCCACTTGATGGCTAGCGCCTCCTTCTCCATGGTCAAATACGCCCTTTCGCTGGCCAGGAGCTTTCTGCTGATGTATGTCACCAGGCGCTCTTCCCCTGCCCAAACCTGGGACAGGACGGCTCCTAGGCCCAACTCCAACGCGTCCATGTGGACAGGCATAGGGCCTGTCGAAGGAGTGAGAAAGCCGTCTCGGCCTCCCCCGTCCAGTCCACTTGGTCGGGCAGGGTCCTCCACGTCAGTTCGTGGAGGGGGCTGGCCAGCGTTGCGAACGCGGGGATGAACTGTTGGTAGTAGCCGACCAGTCCCAGGAATGACTTCACCTGTTTCTTAGTGTAGGGTCTGAGCCGGATTGGTCCGGATCGTCTGGACCTTTTGCTCCTGGGGCCTCACACTGCCCCTCCCGACCCTGTAACTCAGGTAGGAGGCCTCTTCCAGGCCTAGGTGGCACTTCCTGGGGTTGGCAGTAAGATCGGCGGTTCGCAGGGCCCCCAGGACGGCTCGGAGGTGGTGTAGTCCCTATGTATGCGGTGGTGAAGTCCCTGTGGGCTCGTAGTACTCGGTCCATCATCCTCTGGAAGGTTGCTGGGGCCCCATGTACGCCGAATGGGAGTACGGTGTACTGATACAGCCCGTCGGGCGTCGCGAACATCGTCTTCTCCCGGGCCTGTTTGGTAAGGGGAACTTGCCAGTATCCCTTTGTGAGGTCCAGGGTGGAGATAAACCTGGCCGGCCCCAGACGCTCTATTAGTTCATCTATCCGGGGCATGGGATAGGTGTCAAACGCAGAGACTTTGTTTAGTTTCCGGAAGTCGTTGCAGAACGGATATGTTCCATGTGGTTTGGGTACCAGGACCACGGGGCTGGACCAGGCACTGTGGGACTCCTCGATTACCCCAATCTGTAACATGTTGCCGACCTCGGCTCGGATGATAGCGCATCGCGCTTCCGGGATGCAGTAGGGCCGAAGGCGGACTCTGGCCCCCGGTTCCGTCCGGATGTCGTGGCTGGTGGTTGTGGTTCTCCCCGGTCGTTCGGAGAACACGTCGAGGTGTTGGACCACCATCTCTCGCATGTCCTGGGTCTGGCTTGGGCTCAGGAACTCCCCCACTGGGACCTCGGCCGGAGGTAGACGAGCGGACAGGGTCAGGAGCGTGGCATCCCTCGGGGCGGTTGCTGGCTGCCACCTCTTCAACAGGTTGATGTGATAAATCTGGAGAGTCTTGCGTCTGGCCGGTTGCCTGAAGCTGGCCACACACCGGCTGCGCCGCACAGTGCCGCGCAGTTGACGCGTGTCAAACAGCGCCCCTAGCACCAATAGGAAGCGTCGCGCAGCGCCGTTGTGCTTATGTTTTGAGAGCAGCAGATCAACCAACATAGTCGCTATAGGCGACCATAACGTTATACACGTTTTATGACATTATGGCCCTGATGCCCATGATAGTCACATTAATTCATAATTACTTTATGTACTGTCGGGCACTTTGTTTACGGTTTAGTCACTTTATTGACATTTATTTACAGTCATTGCTCATTCTTTTTGCATTGCTAAATTATTAATCTACTGCATCAACAATCTCCATATGTACAGGACCTTGGATCAAGCCGGGATGTACAAAACTGCTTTAAAAAAGTGCCTTTTGCCACGCTCCTGCGCAAGGGAATAGGGCAATGGCGAGAAGCTTAGCGGGGCGGTACGCTCGCGCGTCAAGGTACCGCCAGTGTGGGCGAGTCCATTGGAAATAATGGGGGCAGACTTTTTGACGCGCCGCGCAGCGCTGCTGGTGTGTGCTGGGCTTCAACGACTTCATATGACCCCTGCAATTTGTCCAGAAATTTGCACTCGGAGGTCGGGACGAGGACGAGGACCTGATCCCCCGGGTTGAAGGTGCGTAGCTGGGCCCCTCGGTTATAGACGCGGGATTGGGCTTGTTGGGCCGGCCTAGATGTTCCCGAACCATGGGCCAGATCTGCGCCATTCGCCCTCGTACCTGCTCCACGTGGTCGATGATGGTGCGATGGGGTGACGGTCGGCTCTCCCAGGCCTCCCGGGCGATGTCTAGCAGTCCTCTCGGCCGCCGCCCGTAAAGCAACCTGAACGGGGAGAAGCCGGTGGAGGCCTGGGGCACTTCCCGGATGGCAAACAGGACGTGTGGGAGTAGTTGGTCCCAATTCTTTCTTTAGCATGTGCTTCAGCGTCTTGTTAAACCGTTCCACCAACCCGTCGGTCTGGGGATGGTAGACGGAGGTCCGGAGGTGGCGGATCTGCAACAGACTAAGTAAATCCTTCAACACCCAGGACATAAAACAGGAGCCTTGGTCAGATAGGATTTCCTTCACTATCCCCACCCGGCTAAATAAAATCATTAGTTCTCTCGCCACCCTTCTTTGCTGTGGCGGTGCGCAGGGGTACTGCCTCGGGATAGCGGGTCATGTAATCGACCATAACTAAGATGGACCGGTGTCCTCTGCTAGTCCTGGGGAGGGGCCCAACAATATCTAATGCTAGTCTCTCGAAAGGGACTTCTATTAGGGGCATGGGAATGAGGGGATTCCGTACCGAGGGTCTTGGAGAGGTGCGTTGGCACTCGGGGCAGGCGCGGCAGTAGTCCTCAATGTCCTGTTTTACCCCCGGCCAATAAAACCTGTTCAACACCGGTCCCTGATCTTGTCCATCCCCAGGTGTGCCCCTAGGAGGTGTGAGTGGGCCATAAATAGTACCTTGCTCACGTAGGTCCGGGGAACCACCAACTGTTCCGCCTCCAATCCCTCCCATTGTATCACTCTATATAACAACCCCCCCCATGTGCTGAAGTGTGGGTAGTGTCTTACACTCACCAAGTCTCTTGATAACCCCTCATGTACCTGCACGTGTCCCGAAGCGTTCTTCAGGGCGTCATCCTCCAGCTGGGCGGATGCAAACTGTCCGCCCCGGTCTGTGCGTCCCTCTGCGGCCAGGGGGAAGTCGGAGAACTCGATGAGCGGAGGGCTCTCTCTCTCGTTCGGTGGTCGATCACGAGCCAGTCCAGTAACGGGGGTCCCTCTCCCTCTATCAGCCACCGCTCATGACTGGGCCTACGACCCACCTCGCCAGGCGGGTCGTAGGCCCAGTCATGGTACTACTGCGCCTGGGCTGGGAGGTTGTGTCCGTAGTGGGCGAGGATGGCCCGCTTGAGCGTTGGGTAATGTCCCGCCTGGTGGGGGGTAAGGTCCCGGTACGCCCGTTGGGCTTCCCAGGTCAGGAAGGGCTCCAGGATGTGACCCCACTGGTCGGCGGACCACCGTTCGCGGTCCGCGGTCCGTTCAAATATCTCCAGGTATACCTTGACGTCGTCGTCCGGACCCAACTTGGTAATCCGCTTCATGGGGGAAGTGGTGGCCGGTTCCCGGCTGAGCTGTTTGGCCATCCGAAGCATACATCCCCGCAGGACATCGATCTCCTCGTCCCTCGAGGCAGATTGATCCGTTGTCGAGATCGGTTTTAGCCCCTGAATCGAGTTACCCGCATTCTCCACTACTGTGGCAACCCTCTTAGTCTGAGGTGGGGATTCGTAAGGATAAAGTCCAGTCGGGCTTTCAGTGCAACCGTTTATTTCAGTTCCCACAGGCATGTAAAAAGGCAAATCATAAATTAACTTTTAACTAAAGTTCTTCCATCACGGGAAATAATGGGGTGGCGTCGGCTCCTCTGGTCCGGCGCTGGTACGGAGATCGCCCTTGGCCCCTTTCCGTTAATCCCCAACTCGAGTTCTTCCTCTCGGGTTCTGCTGTGTGCTCGGCCCTGAAGTCTCCTCCTCCCAGGTGCTGGCAATCCCCCTGATCGCCGGCTTGACGAGTGGTTCAGCGCGGCTGCACTGAACGGGTAGTACCTCCCCTTCACTACCTGCCCATATAGAGGGCGCTGTTTCGGGCATGGGGTTGCCACATTATAAGCCTTGTGATATGGTTGCCTTGTGACGTGGCGTTTGATCGGTAGGCTACATTTCGGCTGCTCATGCATTTTTTAAATTGCTGCATTCAATGTTGTTGTCGTTGACTTCTAACACGTCTCTGTCTTTGCTGTTTAAATCTAACAGTATGAGTAATATATCGGCGGTAACCACTGTTTTTGGGGTATTGCGAAATTGCGCCAGCTGGACATTCAGTGGATATGTTTTAATAAAACACATCCAATACCATGGAATGTCCAGCTGGGGACTCCACTGAGGCTATAGTAATGATGCTCTTAGCGCTCTACAAGTGCCCCTGGAGCCGTCGTTTTCACGACATTCGTTACTAACGATGCTTTCGGGAAACGGTCTGAAAACTGTACAATGATCGTACGATGATCTTCACGAACCACATAGGCTAATGATGTTCGGGAGTTCACCACGCAACCATGATCTATGTCAACAATGTCTATGTACTTGGCAGACACTTTTATCCAAAGCGACATACATATAAAACAATCACAGTAAAAATTATAATCACTTAAGGAGAGAATGTTGTTAATACAAGTAAACACAAAATGTCAATGCAAAAATAAACTCTGCTGCTGCAGCAACAGTCAAAGCTGTAAGGTCCCTAATCAGTCCTCTTCATTGCTGTGGCCTTCTGTGATCCATTCAGCAACAAACCATCAAAAACAAAGCAGAAACAAAGAAGGCTCAAGTATAGCTTCTTTCCAGAGGCTGTAACACTGTTGAAGAAACCCCCACCCCGTCTAGCACTGGACTTTTAAATGGTTACCTGCTTACCTGTTGCATCTCACTTTATGCAATGTTCACCTGTTTACATTTACTGCATTGCACTGTATAACTTTACACTCATCACTGCATTTCACTTGTTGCAATGTTTAAATGGTTACTGTTAAATGTTTACTATTTTACATTTACTGCTTTGCACTACATAACTGTTTATTCATTACTGCACTGCTATCACAAAACTGCACAATACTTTTTAACATATTTTTATATATATTCCATAACCTGCCCAAAACCTGCACAATATACATAGATATAATACATGTATATATAGTATTTATATAAAAATGTATATTTATACTCTCTGTACATAATCCCCCTATACTTCTGACAAACCTGTATTTATAACCTTATACTGATGTACATAATACATCTCTCTTGCCAGCCAACTCCAGCAGCCGTCCCCAACAGCATCCGTCTCCAACAACTGCAGACGCCAGTACCAACCAGAAAGTCACACTACTGTCTGTGTAATAAACACTTTAATGATCATGACCTTTGAGATTTTTGGGTGGAATAATTTTTATTCATAAATGGTTATGGGTATGGTAAGGTATTTGGCAGACACTTTTATCCCAAGTACATAAAAACACCAATTAATGTAGAAATTATATAATTACAAGTAAATGATGCATGTTAATACAATTAAATACATGTAATCCAACAGCCCTTTCAAGGGTATAATTAAACAAGTGCAACCTTATTTCTACTAGCTAGCAGCATCATCGGACACATAGTCTACTCTGTTGACTAGCTAACACTCAACAGATAAAACCTCAATAAAACACATCCAACTCAAAATCAATAACTACATAAAAGTTGTCAGATTTTTAAAATTGTTAATTGTGGCTATCTATCTCTATCTATTAATATGTCGAGCGAACTCGCATGACGTAATGGTTAAAAATCGGTCGTCTTCCCAGATAAAAATATCTATCATTACACTATGATCATACAAATAAAGATCAGTATAGGCATCATAAAGGGCCTCTGATATAATATAGAAAGTTGACAATAGATAGGTATTTCGTCAACTTACCACTTAAGTTTTTTGCGACGGGCTGCAATGTAAATGAACGGTGTCCAACGTCCCAGAATGGATTGTTTGGAACTTTTCGAGGCTGTATACCCCGGAAGTAGGTGGGCCAGACGCTTACAATGGAGTCCTATGAGTGTGTCGCAACTCTGTCTCTATAAGGCTCTGGGTAGGATGCAGAAGACAGCGAACTGCATTGGATGGGCTGTAAAACTAATCGGGAACGTGCATAGATTTAGCATTGTCAATTCATTGGCTCGCAGGTGGGATAACGGTAACGATGTGCTGCTGTTGGCTCCGTGATTCTTCAGGTCCCGCCTCCAAACATGCCGCGAGACAGAGCTTGTGCCCTGCAGTAAACATGTGGAAGTAGGACGGTGCTAATATGCTGAAGCTAACCACCCAAAGCCTACCCCCCTGAATAAAAGTGGTTTTCATGACTGCAATGCATGTTGGTGCTCAGTAGAGTGGCCTCAAGTTTAGCAGCAGCAACTCCAGTGGCAACTGATGTCCTCAGTGATTGGTTCATAAACAGAAGTCCGGCCTCTGAGGCTCCGGTTCCCTCGGTCAAATGTCTATGGAAAATAACATGGGGTTTTGGAATTATCATACATCAGAGGGAAACCTTCAGGGCTTTCTACGCCTTCAGAGAAGGCCTTAAAAAAGTATTAAATAAATTATTTAAAATAATACAATATATTTAAAAAAAATCTAACTCATTTAATTTAACACAATACATTAAATACATTTTCTCTCATCTGTGTTCTAAAGTTAAGTTTACTGTCAAGTTCACTGTAAACTTATCAAAAGTGTGTGGTTGGATTTTTGTTTTTAGAGGATTTTTATTGTGGATTTGAAGTTGTATCGTAGGCTAGTTCAAGGAGGAATTATTTTATCGATGTGTGTATGGTTTGTGTGCCGTAATTTCATAGTGCTGTCCATGGTGATGAAATGAGCCTTGGTGTGTCGGTGTCACAGGGTAACATTCTGGGTGACCTCATTTTATATTTCCATATTTTTCATTAGAGTATGTTTCTTGTTGTGGAGAATGTTATTGATGTTATGGTCTATTTGTTTAGGCTACATCCTTGTCATCGTTAATTAAAAAGGATTGCAGTTGTTAAAATGCTTTCAATTAATCGTACTGTCTTTTTTTTCCCCGCAATTATTTATTTTCTCAGGAATGAGGGCTTAGGTGAAGGCCCAGCTGTAGTGCTCACGGTTCGCCACTGTCGTACATAACAAACTCTGTAGGTGGCCAAGGAGTAAAAGCTGCATCACGTTTTGAACTACACACTTTACCCATCTAGTTTCAACTGGGTTTTTGGATTGTTGGTACCATTCTCATGAAGTCCAAGGGGCCTTGCAGGAAACTAGGCCTCTCCAGTGGATTGAGAGACAAGGCAGCCTGTTGCAAAACTGTCCATAAAGTCATTCTGCCAGTGGGCAGTTTTTTTTGCATTTCTTCCAATTGATAAGGATAGTCCTTTTTGCCACCAAGAAAGCAAGTGAGACTCCACTCCAAGTAGACACACAATTGGACATCTCAGTATTGAGTATTGATATCATTAACAATATCCTGCCAGAATTGTTTAACAGCAGGATAATTCCATAACATGTGCATGAGTGTCCCCTCTGAACCACAAACATGCCAGCATATATTTGACGGATACATTTTACTCATTGTTCCCGGGGTCATGTAAGCCCTATGAATTGTTTTCAACTGGATAACTTTATATCTGACACATTTTTAGTTTTGCTATTTCTAAGCACTGCATTCCATTGTGATTCGGAGATAGGCAGACCCATGTCACGTTCCTATTGACATAGTTTGTAAATTTGTACAGGGGTTCATTGCAGACAGCAATTTACACATAGTAGACACAGTCAACAATTATTGCTACTTTAACAGCACCAACAATCCAAAAACCCAGTCGAAACTAGATGGAAAAAGTGTGTAGTTCAAAATGTGACGCAGCTTTTACTTCTTTGCCACCTACAGTTTGTCATGTACGGTTATTTAAAAAACCCATGTTATTTCCCATAGACATTAGACCGAGGGAACAGGGAGCCTCGGAGGCGGGACTTATCCTTCAGAGGTCTATCCCACCCATGGAGGTATTGATCCCACCTGAACCTCACTGTCAAAGCAGGATGTCGTCCAATGATATGAAGGCGGTGCACTGCCAGGAGTTTTGAAATTTTAAGTGGAAATAATTACTTGTTTAGAGATTACATGTTTTTCCTATATGTATTTAATATTCAAATCACATGACTAGTTGTGCCGAAGGGTTTGGATCTATCCTGAAATATATATAACGGTATACACAGTAAATATAGCCGAATACATAGAACTTCATGAATTGATATATATATAAAATATGTATAGGCCTATATAGAATGTAAAGATATAAAGAAAATAATGAAATATATAGACAGATCCTAACCACTCCCTGAGCATCACGTAGAACATTGAAAATCTAAAACTGTAAAAACAGTATAAAACAAAAACGTATAAAACATTTGAACATTTAAATACATTGACATTTGTTCTCATAACACTTTAATGATTTCAATATCAAAGGACAAAACATTTAATTAAAACATTATTGGTTGAGTTAAACATGTATGATCAAGGCTACTGTCCTGAAACTATGGCTATGTTGAGAAAATATAAAATATATGTATGCTTTACTTAATGAACGAATAAACTTGAAAAGCCATTTGTATTACTTTTAGTAAGCAATAGATTTGAACATCAAATCTGAAACAAATATGAATTCAATGATGAAGAGCATATTAACTTAAAAATAAACATTCAAAAATAAAATACACGTGTGGCGATATCTACATCAAAACAAGAGTCTGACCATTTACATGGGTTTTTACAGTATTACAATTTTTCAATGCAATGACTACAACTATAGACAAATGTTTGCCCTTGCAGTTCTGTGTCTTCGACCTTGTGATGTCATCTAGCTCCCTTACTGTCCATGGGGATGGCATACATCTCAATCGGTTGCCTTTTTCTCGACTGGCTCTTCACCCGTCTTTTTAGAATTCTTATCAGAGTCTGTTTCACATGTCAAAGGGTCATTGAGTTTCTCAATTGGGTTCTCAATTGGGTCCTTCTTAATTGGACCTGCAGTTCCTCTGCTTATTCCAACAGGTGTTCTATTCCAGTCCCTTCCATGAACAAAAGCATTTGGTTTGTGTATCAAACGGTTTGGAGGGCGAATGAGACCTGTGGGCGTAGGTAGTAGAGGTGTTTTATGCTTCAAAAGTCTGTTTGCTGATTGATTAAGTGGGCTGTCAACATTAAGATGAGGGATGCCTCCGATGCCTTCAGTTGGACTCAAGGTTTTGTTGACGGGTGACTGCCCATGTGAACCTAAACTTTCCATTTCAGGCACTTTAGGTTGAGGTTTCAGACCTGGTGATCCGCTCATACCTGCCCCTTTGTTGAAATCAGATTCAAGACCTCTTGGATCCCTGTTGCCTTGTGATGGTGGACCTTCACGTCCTTGTTCAGAAACAAGACCCTGATTCCTCTCTGGTCCTCTCCTATTAGGCCACGGGTCCGCCACATTTGGACCTCTGAATCCCCCCCTAAAGTCTGGTCCACTGCCTGTCCCACGTGTACCATGGTATTCTCTGTCAGAACCCTCAAGCTCTGATTCACGATGGTCTTGCTGCCAATCCTCCATTGGATATCCACTGTCACCTCCACCTCGATATGGCCCCTCCATATTTGGCCCTCTACCATCAGGCATGGGTCCCTCCATAGCTGAACCCCTCCTATAAGGCCTTGGCCCACTACAGGATTCTTGGTTTGGCCAGTCTTGATTTCCACTACCCCTAGAGTCTTCAAAATGTATAAATTCTAGTCCCCTACCAGACCCTGGGCCCCCTCCTCTCCTTTCTTGCCCTGGCTCTATACAGTCTGAACCGCCTGGGCCTCTCCTATCAGGACCTCTTCCCCTGAAGTTTGGCCCACCTCGCCCTCTTCTTTCATGACCTCTTCCCCTGAAGTCTGGCCCACCTGGCCCTCTCCTATCAAGAACAGGTCCCCTGAAGTCCGGACCACCTGGTCCTCTCATATCAGGCCCTGGTCCCCCAAAATCAGTCCCATCTGGCCCTCTCCTATCCAGTCCTTCTCCCCCATATTCTGAACCACCTGGCCCTCTCCCATCAGGACTAGGTCCCCTGAAGTCAGGCCCACCTGGCCCTCTCCCATCAGGACTAGGTCCTCTGAAGTCAGGCCCACCTGGCCCTCTCCCATCAGGACTAGGTCCTCTGAAGTCTGGCCCACCTGGCCCTCTCCCATCAGGCCCGGGTCCCCTGAAGTTTGGACCACCATGCCCTCGCTCATCAGGCCCGGGTCCTCTGAAGTTTGGACCACCGTGCCCTCGCCCATCAGGACTGGGTCCCCTGAAGTCTGGTCCCCCAGGCCCTCTCCGATCAGACCAGGGTCCCCTGAAGTCTGGACCATCTGGTCCTCTTCTATCAGGACCGGGTCCCCTGCCGTCTGGACCATCTGGCCCTCTTCTATCAGGACCGGGACCCCTGAAGTCTGGACCACCTGGCCCTCTTCTTTCAGGACCGGGACCCCTAAAGTCTGGACCACCTGGCCCTCTCCCATCAGGCCCTGGTCCCCCAAATGGTGGACCACCAGGCCCTCTCCTATCAGGACCGGGACCCCTGAAGTCTGGACCACCTGGCCCTCTCCCATCAGGCCCTGGTCCCCCAAAAGCTGGACCACCAGGCCCTCTTCTATCAGGACCGTGTCCCCCAAAATCTGGACCACCAGGCCCTCTCCTATCAGGACCTGGTCCCCTGAAATCTGGACCACCAGGCCCTCTCCTATCAGGACCTGGTCCCCTGAAATCTGGACCACCTGGCCCTCTTCTATCAGGCCCTGGTCCCCGGCAGTCCGGCCCATCAGGTTCTGGTCCCCCAAAATCTGGACCATCTGGCCCTCTCCTATCAGGACCGTGTCCCCCAAAATCTGGACCATCTGGCCCACTCCTATCAGGCCCTGGTCCCCTGAAGTCAGGCCTACCTGGTCCTCTCCTATCAGGCCCTGGTCCCCTGAAGTTGGGCCCACCTCGCCCCCGCCTATCAAGCCCTGGTTCTCTGAATTCTTGACCACCTGGCCCTCTATCAGGTGCTGGTCTCCTGAAATCTGGACCACCTGGCCCTCTCTCATCAGGTCCTGGTCCCATTAAGTCTGGACCAGCAGAACCTCTCCTATCATGATCTGGAACCATGAAGTCTGGACCATCTGGCCCTCTCCTATCAGGTCCTGGTTCCCTGAAATCTGGTCCACTTGGCCCTCTTCTACCAGCTCCCGGTCTCCTGAAATCTGGTCCACCTGGCCCTCTCCCATCAGGCCCTGGTCCCATAAAGTCTGGACCACCTGCTGGCCCTCTTATTTCAGGTCCTGGATCCCTGAAATCTGGAGCACCTGGGCCCCTCACATCAGTCCTTGTACCGCTGAAATCAGGGCTGAAAGGCATTCTCCGATCAGGTCCTGATTCCCTGAAGTCTGGACCATCTGACCCTATCCTATCAAACCCTGGTCTTCTGATGTCTGGACAATCTAACCCACTTCTATCGGACTCTGGTCCCAGGAAGTCTGGATCAACCATCAATCCCCAATCTGGTCCTCCCCTGTCAAGCCCTGGACCCCCAGGATCTGGACCACCTGACCCTCTCCAGTCAGGCCCTGGCCCCTCAAAGTTTGGGCCACAGGACACTCTCATACGAGGACCATATCCCTCCATTTCCGGTTCTGTACCCTCGATATCTGGCCCTCTCATATCATGTCCAAAACTTCTACCATCTGGCCTTCTTGGTCTCCTCCTTTCAGGTTCCAGTTCCCTGCAATCTATATTGCCTAGACCTCTAATAACAGGCTCAAATTCAATTTGAGGAACTGTTTTTTCGAGCCCATCGCTTCTCATGTCTGGCTCCGGTCTACCTCTCCTTTCAGGCACACGCTCTGGCCCACTGATTCTTCGTTCAGCCCTCGTCACGCCAGGGCCAAGATTCTCAGAATCTATTCCTCTCCCATCAGGTGCCATTCCTGTAAGATCTGAACCTCCAACTTCAGGTCCTGATCTATCAACTGATAGGCCCTCTTTATCTCGCCCTCTCCTACCTTCCATCCCTCTCCAACCAGGCCCTGGAGGGTCCATATCAGGCCTTCTCCTGTCAGGCCGTGACCTCCTTAAATCTGGACTCCTTGGCCCTCTCCTATCAGACCCTGGACTCTCCCTTTCTGGCCCTGTCCTATCAAGTCCTTGATATTCTATATCTGATCTCCTCCTTTCAGGTCCGGGCTCCCTCAAGCGTGGACCTCCCCTGCCTCTCCTATCAAGCCCTGGTCCCTCCAGATCTGACCACTTTCGATCACGTCCTGGTTCGGAGTCACTACCCCTCATAGAAGGCCCGAGTCCTTTTATATCAGCCTCCCTCCTATCAGGTCCTGGCCCCCGGAATTGTGAACCGTCTTGCCATTTTCTATCTAGGCCTGGGCTGTCCATACGTGCTCCTCTCCGAGCTGACCTTGTGCCCCTGGAATCAGGGCCTCCTTCCCTTCTTCTATCAGGCCCCAGGCCTTCTACATATGGCTCTCTCCTATCAGATCCTACCTCCCTGATATCTGTATCTTTTGACCCTCTCATATGTGGTGCTGTTCCTCCAGCATCTAGACAGCCAAAGACCCTCTCTGAGCTTTCCATACCCAAGCCCCTTTTTTCATCCCCTGGTCCCCTAAAATCCGGACCTCCTGGTCCTTTTCTATCAGGTCCTGGGCCATCCATATCTGATGCTCTTCTATCAGGCCCCGAGTTTCGTAAATGTGGACGTCCCATCGCTCGCCTATCCTGTCCTGGACCCATCGTATTTGCACCTCCCCCGGTATTTCTTGATCCCCTATCATTTCCATGTTCCATGAAATGTGGACCTCCCCGACCCCTCTCATCGGGGCTTGGGCATACACCTGGACCTCTTCTATAAGACCCTGATTCTCTGATGTCTGGACCACCTGATCTGCTTGTGTCAGGCCCATGGCCCTCCATTTCTGATGTTGATTTTTCTTGCAATTGTCCCTTACAATCCGTTTCTTTTATAGCAGATCTTGCCCCTTTGGAAGGTTGACCACCAAACCCACTCATATTAGGCCCAGTGCCTTCAATGCCTGGCCCTCTCCTATCGAGCCCTGGCCCAAAGTTTCTCCATTCATCTTGTACATTAAGTCCACTGAAGGCTGAATCTGACACTCTGTTTTCTGGACCCTTCCATTCATCTCTCACATCTAACCCTGGACAAATTAATGTTGGTTCTCTTGGCTTATGCACAACCCAACGCCCCTCCCAACCAGGGCCACCAGTATTTGGACCACTCCTGACCTCTTGAATTCTATTTTCATTTTGCATGTCTGGGCACAATGTGGCTGGGTTTCCTCCATCTGATCCTATGTATGGCACTCCCATTTCCTGTTTAACATTTAATTGTAGCTCACTGGGGTTTGATCTCAGGCCTTGATTGTCTTTTCTAGCACCACACATATTATAACCAGCACTTTCATCTCTAAAGCTGGGCCCTGGTCTCCCCAATTCTGGACCTGGAGCTCTTTGAGGACCCAGCCTGTCATTGTTCACACCTGGGCCTACATTGGACACAGCACCTTCTCTGCTCTGACTCTGACCCCTTAAACATGGTTCAGGATCTGGTCTCCGCCTCTCTTCAATAAATCCGCCTTTATCCGAATGAGATTTGAAATCAGGACTTTCAGCTATAACACCAGGACTTGAATGTCTCAGATGGGGTGCAGGGTTTGGACGGTAATCTCCAAACCTACTGAAACCTCGACCTCTCCCTCTAACATTAGTTCCTATTCCTCTAATCTCTGCACTGTCAGCAGGGCCTCCTTTTACATCCATCATTGCTAGTCCTCTGCTGTCTTGAATTTTTAGTTGTGGATTTGCTAGTGGATTTGCAACAGCTAGTGCAGCCCCTCCTTCTGGTTTAACACCTTGTGAGCTGGGCCCATGCACATTGGAATTTAGACCCCTTATGCTTGGATCCTGCATGGCTTTCCCCAAACTGATTATATCTGGATTTTGAATGTCAGTTTTCCAACTGTCTGGCCCACCCATGAACTGCCAAAGACCTCTCATCATTGACCCTGACGTATTAGTCCCTGGCCCTATCACATTTTGCTTTACCCCTGAAACCCCTTGTCCAATGGGGGCCGGAGCGTTAGAAAAGTCCCCCCCTAGGCTTGCAATATTGTGCATTGCTGGAACCTTTACATCTGGTCTAGAATTCTTTATCTCCAAGCCCATACTGTTGGTACCTGCTAGATCTTTACTCAAAATATCACAGTGTTTTGTTCCAATGCTTTTTGTCTGAATACCTGGTGTTTTTTGACCACTCATGTCATCCATCTCTTCTTCCTTTATCACTCCCTCCAGATCTCTCTGCTCCATGCTACTTTGCGTAACAAATTGTGGTTCTGGATCAGGGCTCTGGGGAGAATCTCGAGTGGGTGGTTCAAGTACTCTTAGAGGGACAGTACACTCAATTTTGCTATTAAGAGCCAATTCATTTTCTAATTGCAGAGTAGTACGGTTGAAGCCCTGTTGATGCCAGGATGCATATTTGAGCGGTATAAGAGATAGTGGACGCTCTTCTTTTTCAAGCTTGATGTTAAGGGAGGGACTGCTTTTCACATCATGGTTACTTGTCATAGCAACTGGGGTATGTGATGTTGTCTTAATTCCCTCATGTGGTTCTGAAACAGGACCCAAAGGAGGATCATTCTGAGCACTCAACTTTTGTGATTCCTGGGGGAGCTGAGGTGAAGATCCCATCTGGCGGTTTGGTGAAAATGATGCAGAATCTCTTCTTCTGGAAGACGGAGATTCTCTCTGTCCCCTCGAATGGCGTCGCGAAGCCCGTTCTCTGCGATGGCGGCCCTGGCGTTCAGACTGGTCCCGGCTGCTATGTTTTGACCTATCCCGTTCACTTCTTCTGTGTCTTTCCCGATCCTTCCGTCTTCGTGAATGAGATGGTGATCGCTGTGTAGCACTTCTTGAAGGACTTCCGCGATGGTCTCTATCTCGCCGACTCCGCCTCTTAGGTGACTGCCGTTGTTTTCTACCACGGTGTAAACTTGATGGGGAACCCTTTCTGGGGGAACCAGGTCGTGAACGGGACAGTGAGCCATCTCGAGGCTTTGTGCTATCTCCTTGGAATATATCATCTTGCATTTCATTAAAGAGGGACTCATCCTCTGGGTCATAAGCTACATCAGAGTCTTCAATCTCTCCAGCCGAGAAATATTGTTCGGTGTCTTTAACAGTTGCATCTTGTTCTATAATGGCAGATGCCGTAATTGTTTCTTCCTTCTTTACAATTTCTAAAGTCTGATTGTTTGATTCTGAAGCCTTTTTAAGGCTTTCCTTGTCTGTCGACTCTGAATTCTTTGGTCCAGACTGCGCTGTACCACTTTGCTGAGAAGGAAGTAGAGCGGCAGCTGCAAGCTTTTGAGGGGGAGACATTAATGTATCAGAAACGGAAAAGTGAGCCATGAACATGCCCACTGCCTCTCTCTGTTGGCGCAGAGCCTCTTCTTGCTCCTTCAACTGCCTCTTTTGTTCCTCAATCTGTTTATTCAGATCTTCCAGCATCCGCTGTTGTTCTGTTAGCGTTGCAGCAGAGACGACCACAATGCCGGTGGGGAGGTTCTGCAGGACAGGCGCGGTGGTGGCTGCTTCTGGAGTGGTGGCTGGAGCAGGGGCCTGGGCTGGAGCCGGGGCCTGGGTGGGAGTCGGTGCTGGGCATGGTGTGGAGGTTGGAACTTGGCCCTTTGCTACCGTATTATGTTTTTTGACATCCTCAAACATAGTCTCATCTTCAGGATCATAAGCTACATCGTCCTCTGCAAATGAGGATGGTACTGGGGGATCTGTATGGACTTTCATTGCGGTATGTGCAGCTCCGTATCCCATTGCTGGATCATACTCCTCCTCAGGATCATATGGTCGATCAAAGTCATGGTCCTCCTCCTCTATCTCTTTGATTTTAGATTTCTGCCCATACTGTTGAACAATGGGATCAACCATTGGGCGAGTTGTTTGAGATTTATAAAGAGGCGTAGCAGCACCGACTGTTACTGGTACTACAGAGCTGCTCTCAGCAGGTCCCACTGCATCAGATGGCTTACCTCCAAATAGGCTTTTTAAGATGGTCTGCAATGGTGTTTTCTGAGTTGAAGTTGTACTGGGATTATTATCAGAATTTGCAGTTTTCATAGATTCAGTAGAAGAAGCAGGGGCTGAGGAAGGACCAGGGAGTGTCCTTCTGTTTGATGGCACAAACTGAGAAATTGTCGAGTTTGACGGGATGGTTAATGTGCCAGAGGCAGCAGGAGAGCGAGGAGGTGAACAGGGGATAGGGGTTTCTGGGTCATAGGGTTGGAATATATCTAGTTTGTCAGAGCCATAAAGAACTGGGGGTTTTGGCATCCACATGGGGTCTTTGGCCACTTGAACTTTGGGTCTTTTCTCCTCACTCTCTGGTTGCAGGCATCCTGGCCGCTTGGGTTTCTGAACAATTGCAAGCCCAAGAAGGAGATTGGGGCGCTTCTTTTCAAGTCCTATAAAAAATATTTACGTAATATAAATACAGAGTTAGTCATTTACAATTACATTAATTAAAATGCTTTTATCCAAAGTGACTTTGAGATTGAGAAAATGTTTGTTAAAGTGGCAGTTTCAAAGATTTCCATGTTAATTAATGTTTAATCATGATCTATTGCTGAGTAAAATAACACAATGGTGACTGAGATTATGCCCCACAGATGAAAGCCTTTGCATTTGTGGTTTTACGAATTGGGTGATGGTGATGGTGGCAAAACTGTTTCTCTCTGGGAAAAATTACGGCTTATTGCAAAGGTGTCACCAAAGAGAGAACAAAACCATATATTTTAGATTGATGCTTTAAAGCAATAAACATAAACTGTATGTTTGCTTAAGTTTTTAACACACAAAAGTTACAAGTTAAAAAACAAGAAAAAGCATTTACACACCGGGTCCTTCAAGAGGTTGCAAAATGGATGGGATGGCCTCTTTTGCACTGATGGGAACAAGGTACATGTCCTTGATATTGCTGTTGCTGTTAGCCACCACACCAAAGCGCCTTCTGCTGCTGAAGTAGGAGAACAGGGACACGTAGGCCACCTCCTCCTCTTCAGTCGCAGGGTGGAAGCGGACTACACAGAGCTCCTATAAAACAAATGAGTGGAATGATTTTAAAGGTTGGTGTTTAACATGTTTAACGTCATTATTTCAGAAGCAAGCAACAACACATAAATAAACAAAACATAACTTACCTTGGTAACTGAGGTTTTCAATCTCTCAACATAATCCCATACGGTTTGAGGCAGGATGCGTCCGCCAATCTGTATGGTATCAGGAAGTTCCTACAGAAAACAAAAGATGACTCATATTATAATATATATCTCCTATTGATGTTTGTGATTGTTACAATTTTAAGCTAAGGTCCAACAACATTAAAAGTCAGGCTATATGCCACTCAATTGACACTTGATAGCCACAGGCAATCACTGTCGCTAAAATGATCCGTCAAGAGTAGCTGACCACAGACATGGAAACATACAGGATGTGAGGATAGTGAAGCATTGGAAGAAATAATTATATATATATATATATAATAATTAATAATATATTAATAATATATATTAATAATAATTAAAGTAAATACCGGTTTGAGGAGTTCACCCGACCCAGACACCACATAGCCCTTTGTCATGAACTTGGCCACACTCAGCATATTTAGGAAGCCTTTCCACAGGATTGCCTGACTGGCCAGGAACTGAGTCGTTTCCCCATCAGCAGTTGAATGGGAGTGCATGTTCCTGAAAAATGAAACACAGGGGCAATCGAATATGATCGAATATGAGTGCACACATCTTTGAAAAAGATCAACATTGTTAATACTTTTGTGGGGTTGTAAAGTGCAACAGGACCAGAGAATCAATGTAAGCCAAGTACTTTATACATCCGAGATGAGAAATTCAGGTGTCACAGCATGAAGCACAGGACAGAAGTAAGTAAGTTCAATATGCAAGGCGATGAGCAGGAAAGCAGAAAATGTATGCAAGCCTACACTCCTCAGTCTTGTGATGGATAAGGTCAAAGCACCAGCAAAAAATGCAATGGACTAGCTGGTTAATACACTATTTCTAGAGATAAGTGTAGTATGAGTTTACAATGGTAAAAATGCGTGTTTAGACATACACCCGTGGTTAAATGGTCATGGTTAAGTACTAGGAATAGGTTATGTCAACGTATACATTTAAAGATGGTTATGTTGAGGAAAGATTTGGGTTGCACTTG
>OMLJ01000556.1:0-15149 GCA_900302595.1 Gadiculus argenteus | reverse complement strand
CGTTGCTTGTGACCCACTCCAGCATTTTCCTATGGGGAAAGCGGCACTACCATTTCCCCGGGGGGGGGGGGTTTCCCGTCTTGGCTACAGAAACGGTGTCTCAAGTGAACGCAACTTTACTCAAAGTCGAGCACTAGAAGACTATACCCAGAGACTCTATGGAGAGCCTTGGCACTCCCATTGTATCAAACTTGTTTGCAGTTCCATTAGAATTCTACTGGGGGTGATTGAATGAGTGCAGATTGAATGGGGGTCTATGGAGCCAGACGGCTAAATGTATCTCTTTCACCTGCTTGTCGTTGAAATATCGCAGATTGTATTGTAGATTCCGCAAGTTCAATATAGATTATCGTTCAAAATGACTCATAACTTGCCGTAAAGCAGGACCTCTGGCAGGACGTCATCATCTTTTTGAACAGATTTTTAGAACAGATAAGTGAACTTGGAAAATTAAATATTCATCTGAATTATTCAGCTGTATTATCATAGCCCCCCCCTTACTTTACAAAAAACACAGATACACAAAAAACATACAGCCTGAATCCCTGTCGACTCCCATTCATTCTGCACTCACTGGCGAGCGCCCTCGCATGGACAGAGAGATGTTACCACAACCAGTACAGAAACAGGAAGTTACCGAGTGCCAGTTCTCTTCATATTAGACATTCTCTGCTATAACCCAACTCAAAATGTCCCCTCCCTAGTGTTCTTGTCTCACATCAATGTTGACCGCTTGTCCCGTCCACAGAAAACTCCTGGGCGTGCAGGGTCTGACAACGACCACCACAGTGATGACCAAGACTCCATATTCAGCCTGGCCTCCGCACGCTCCCATCCCAACCTCTCCAACAGCCACACAGCCAGGCCTGTCTCCATGGAGCTGTCCGGCAAGACGGCCGCCACCAGTGACCAGCTGCTCAGTCTGCCCGGCTACAGGCGGAGCACCACCAGCACCACTGCGCCGACACGCAGTGAGTTATTCCTATATTTACATCCTGGGGTTACTTCAGCCTGCGGTTCTGTTCCTGGTTCATGGTCCGCGGTTGATCGTGTTCGCATATTTTACAAATACAAGATTTTGGTATTTGATAAATGTTGGCGTAGTAAAAGTCCATGTGCATGGTTCTTATAAGTTAATTAATTTGTGTGCGTGTTTTCCAGGCACAAGTACATTCTGCGTGGGGGCTGAGAACGAGCCAGAAAATGGACCAGATGATTGGATGAGGATCGCTGAGCTCCAGTCCAGGAACAAGGCTTGCCTTCCCCACCTCAAGAGCAGTTACCCGCTGGAGTCCAGGGTATTGTTAATACATCACATTGAGCTTGTCGATCAGTGCCCTGTAATGGGGAAAATGACCTATGGAAAATGGAAGCCTATCTAGTTAACCTTTTTGACCCTGTGTCTTCCTTCAGCCAAGCATTGGACCTGATTTCATCTTCACGGACGACGACCTGCGCATGGGCGACCCCACCGACACCATCCGTCGGGCCACCTTGATGCCCGGCCAGATGCTGGACTCCCTCAACTCCCACCGCCTGTCCTACATGGTGGGGCAGACGGGCACCGCCGCAACGCATGCCCACCGCCACTCCCTGATGCCGGGCCAGCTCCCGGCACGCGGCCGCTCCTTCTCACTGCCACAGAACCCGCCTTCCCCCGAGGTGTGTGGGGGTTTTGTGGAGTGTACTGGGGACACATTACACCAGCTTCTCTCGGTTGCTTATAATATTGGTTATTAATAAGAATTGGGAATTATCAAGGTCTAATCACTAATTAACGTGTCAGTTTTAGGTTTTTTTTATGTATTCTTCTATGAAAATATTAACTTCTTTTTTCTATATCTATGTTTTCAGGCAAAAGCAAGCTGCTTCCCCCATCCTCTTACTCCAAAACGCAAAATCCAAAATACAAAAAACAGCAACATGGCCTCCTCAAGCACACAAATCCGCATGGCCCTCAGCCCGGTAAGAGTCACTCACACACTTTGACGCTACTTGGAGTCTGTGGAAAGGCGCACACCACAGCATCCTGGAAAGACGAGCCCAAATTAAATCAGACATGTCTTATTGAAACATGACAATGCTTCTCTTGGAATATTCTGCTGGAAAACTAAAATGTCCAATAAAGTTATGTTCTACACATACAGAATGGTAACTAAGCAGCATGCATATCCTGGATGAAACCTTGAAATGCGTGGGTTCATCGTGGTAAACCTTGGTCTTCGGCACAATCCTTTGCTCCAGTGATACTCTACAATAACCTTGTCTGTCCGTCTCCTTGCTCTCTGTGTCTCAGATCCAAAGGCGGGAGTCCATGGTGTTCACCATCGACAACACCCCGAAGAAGAACAGCTATCTGCGGAAGGGGCTGAACCGGCTGCGCAGCTCCACGCGCAAGTCCCCCAGCAAGGGCCTGAAGAAGTCGCCCACCCAGCGGGCCTCTGGCAAGTCCCCTGGTAACCGGGCGGCCGACGTGGGAGTTGCAGGATCAAGCCGCGGCAACACCAGGGCATTGTCTCAGGAGGCGGCCAAAGGGCAGAGGAGGTCCCTGCGCACCGGTTTTAAAAGCCCAACCAATTCCCAGTTGCTGACTGGCAGTGCCCGCAAGGTGAGTCTGACACACTGGGGTCACGAGTGAATGCGTGATCTATACACTTGCGCATGTAGTGGAACTATTGAGTGAGTTAAGTGCCAATTTTAGAACAGCAGTATGTAAAGTAGAGGTGTAACGATCTATCGATGTAGATCGATTCATAATTAATAATGGATTGTTTTCGTTTTAAATATCCGGAAGCAAATAGATAAAATGATGATCATAATTAAGTTAGTTAAGGGTTATAGGGTTAGGGTTATAGGGTGTGAATATAACAGGTTGTGTTAAATGGACATATGATATCGTCTCATCGATCGCATGCCCTGAATCGAATCTGTATCACAGCAGACTTTTGATACTGGAAAATATTGTATCTTTGTTCATTGACTCGATTTAATATTGTGTCGTGATGACACCAGAGATTTACACCCCCCTAAAGTGAACGTAGTTGTCATGAACTGGCGATGAGCACTTTACCTTTCACAAATTCAGAGTCTTAAAGGTTTTCCCTGGTCAAATACATTTTGTACCTTGATTTATAGGGTTGATCTGTTGAAGGTTATAGCAGCGATGTTATGCGACATCACTGCTATGGGTCTCGCCCTGATTCCGGGCTAGCTCCCGGCACTGCAACCGAACCTGCTTTCCCCTCAGGTGTGTGTCGGTTTTGTGGAGTGTACTGGGGACACATCACTATGAGTAAGGTGGAGGGAAACTCACAGAGCACCCAGGTGTTTTATTCCCTTCTAATGTGTTGCCTTTTGCTAAAACACGCGTGCCTTTTGGTGTGGGAGCTCAATTTATTAATTTGTAAACCCATTGGATTGTTGGTACACAAACGCTGTAGGTGAATATATGCTGCATGAAGGGCCCATCGTGTTTAAGCCCTTAAGATTTTACATAACTTTCCTACAAAGATGGATAACAGCCACCGCTGATTGGCTCATGACATGATGGCTTCTGCATCACAAAATAGATGGATGAGCACTAATACACTAAACACTTGGGGGAACTTGAGAATTAAGGTGAGATCACATGAGACCCGTTGCTTGTGACCCACTCCAGCATTTTCCTATGGGGAAAGCGGCACTACCATTTCCCCGGGGGGGGGGGTTTCCCGTCTTGGCTACAGAAACGGTGTCTCAAGTGAACGCAACTTTACTCAAAGTCGAGCACTGGAAGACTATACCCAGAGACTCTATGGAGAGCCTTGGCACTCCCATTGTATCAAACTTGTTTGCAGTTCCATTAGAATTCTACTGGGGGTGATTGAATGAGTGCAGATTGAATGGGGGTCTATGGAGCCCCAGTGATTTTGGACTGTCGGAAGATGAAGACGCTCCTTCCGTTGTATTTTTTCCCCAGCTGGTAAACTGCATCGGGTGATTGTGCTTTAGGTGCAGTTGCATGTTGGAGGTATTGGCGCGTTTAGTTACTATTGTTTTACAACAAATGCGACATACCGGCTCGCACAGGTTAAGTGGTTCAGCGCGGTCATTCGGTTTGAATCCGAAGTGCTCCCACACGGCAGCTGTCATTTGCGCATTTGCATGCGCAAATGAATGCGATCTGAAACACGGCTATTAGATGGAGAACAAACACGGCTATTAGCCATGTTTCAGAAAAAATAACTAGTTATTTTTTTAATTAGCTACCGATTTGCACTCTACTTTCTGGATGTTTTTAATCATTTCTGTTTCACTCCACAGATGATGAGCAGAATGAAGGTCTGAAGAGCTGCTTTTTTTGATTGTTCAAAAAAAGATTTGAACAATCTTTTTTTTTTCTACTCAAATTATGGAATTGGTATAATTAGTAAATAAGCAAGCAATTTTTTCTTTTCATTTTATCCAAATCAACCGGATTCACGGGGTTGTGATATTCTTCATGGATTCTAGTATCTACTTGCATTGGACTCTCTGTATTATATTTACATGTTTGTTGGTGGTATGTAGTAGCACTTTCTGTTTTATTGATATTCCAAGTATTTTGCATACAAATATGCCAATTGGTGGTAGTTCTTCATATTTGTTATGATATAAAAATCTTTCTGTAGCTTTTTGCGCATAGTTTCACATTTAAATTTCACATTTTGAAATTCCAAAATGTAATTTGCAATCTGATCATTTGTATTGTTAAATTGTATATTAAATAATTCACAGATGTTTGTATTTGTTTTTTTTGTTTACATGCCTTTTTAAAATAGAGAAAGATTTCCAATATTGCAATTCCTAAAGTCTAAAGGCCAATGGGCAGCAGATTTGTGATCACGTGTCGTAACAGACTTGTGACGTTGTTGCACACCGTTTGATGGGGAAACTATACCTTGCGTGTATTTATTACACAACGTGTGAGATATCAAGTGCAAATATAGCTTTTGAGAGTGCAAATATACTGCGATATTACACGGTTCAACAACTGATTGCACAGCTGTCGTCAGCGCATGGTGAAACGACAGTTAAACGCTGCAGAATGGGGGGAAAACTCATTCTTTCCTTGAGTTATTTGTGCAATTGTCGTATAATTAATTTATTACACAGTACACAGTAGTCGTTTAGTCGATAGTCGTTAAGTACTGCTGGATATTTTTACCCTTTTAAGTCTACAAAGACAAGCCGTACTGAACGACTACCTGTGTAATAACCTATATGTATCACTTATATTTTGCTCATTTTATAGCAGTATGTGGAATTCAAGTTATTTTACTAGCGGGTATTTGTTTCTCCACTTTCATGTTTCCAAAAGAATAGCATAACTTCAGCATGATTTGTTAGTGCATATATTCTTGTGGGCCACGATATGGGTGCCGAACTTCCTTCCATGTATTTTCCCAGAGGTAACTTAAAGCATGAACGCGATGAGGTCAAGGGTAAATGGTCCTCATTTATATAGCGCTTTTATCCAAAGCGCTTTACAGTGTTTTTACAGTGACTGACATTCACCCATTCACGCACGCACACACTCACACACCGACGGCTGAGTCAACAGTCAGCTCGTCAGGAGCGATTAGGGTGAGGCGTCTTGCTCAGGCCCGACACTCGGCTAGGAGGAGCCGGGGATCGAACCAGCAACCTTGCGATTACCAGCCAACCGCTCTACCTCCTGAGCTAATGCCGCCCCCAAGGGGTCAAAGCTGCATATTTTCTGCAGCTTTGACATATATGCAGAGTAATTGGGGAGATATGCTGCTTTCATCAACCTCTTTAGATGAAATACAGTATGATCAGCTGTGTTGCTAATTGGCCTTTATCAGAGGTGTAGGGATGAAAGCTCATTATGGTTATATATGGAACTATAGGTATGCCCATAATTAATGTCACGGGAAACACCGACGTGTGGTGTTCACCCCTTCTATTACACCTTTTAGGAATAGCAGCTGTACAACATTGACAACAAAACACAATGTGGACTCTTGTGTGGCATTTTCACATGTTTTTACAATGGCAAAGTTTGAGTTTCATTTTTTTTTTCTCCTAATTAAATCTGCAATGGCCAATTTTTAGGACCCATTTAGTTGTAGTCTATCACTCCAATTATACATATATCAACTGTCCCCATATTAAAGTGGAACTATGAGCAATGTACTTCAGAATACAAACTGATAACAAACCGATATAGTGAATCTTTAACGATGAGGGGAAAATGGTCAACTGCCCTATTGACTTGTTGGCCAACCTACCAAAACGTGTTTAAACTTTGCCTTTTGTCCCAGTAAACATTAGATTGGCATCGCAAGACAAATTGGAACCTCTCTGTTAATTTTTTCGATTTCCAAGGGGTGTCACCAATGGGCAAAGACCAAAATGCCTCGACGCAATTGGATAGGCCTAAATCCCATAATCGCTATTGGTTTTAAACGGTTTTGGTTTTAAAATATTTTTTAAAACGGACAACATGGTTGCAGCTGAGAAGAGCTGTGCTACCATCAACATGTCAGTGAACCAGTGTGCCCCACAGTCACTGTAGTAGAGTTCAGCACGTCTTGCATTTTGCCAGTACCCCAAAGGACCAACTACCGATAGTGTAGTATAGAGTCCCCATTTTGGGGGGATTTACATTTTGGGGAGCTCTGTTGGAAAAAGAAGTCATGGGTTAGAAATACTATATTTGGAAGAGGATATTCATCATTATAGGAATTCTAATACATTATGCTTATTTATAATATCTGTAAATTGCTTCAAATGGCAGGTATCTATGTTTACTGAGGCCGATTGCCTCCATTTCAATGCATTTCATACCATGAACTCCACGAGAGGGACCAACTGATTAGTGTGATTAGTGATTTGATTAAAGTTAGCAGTAGAAACACAGTGGTTACTGTTACTTGTTATTGAATCAACCACTGACATATAGAGGCAATCTTAACACATGCAACATATAACGCCTTTCAATCGGAAAGAGGAACGGGGCTCAACAACATATCCTTGTGCAAAGGCCTATTAGAATTACTCATGATAAGGTAAAGATTACGATTCATGTGAGGTCTATTATAAGATGCATATTTCTACAGCCAATGATTGTTTTTGTGTTTTTTGTAAACATTTTTTGTCATACTGTAGCACAGTTCTCTTGAGATCTTCCAAGATTGGAAGCACCACCGCATTGTTCTCTCTCAAAAATCTATTTGTGCCCACTAGCTCCAAAACAATGTATCACCCCTCCTGGCAATTATGCCGCCTGTACTCTGTTATCTTGCCTTCCATTCATAGCAGTTTATAGCAGGTTGTTGGTGCTTTTGATCAGACAATGTGCTATAGGTGCCCTTCAGAACAGCTGATGAGCCCCCTAGCAACCGACCAACAAACCCCTGAATCCAATGTGGAGCTCTAACAACGCCCTTTGTGATTGCTGACCCTGATTTTGGACCTGTTTCTGTGGCCAGTCGATAGGGGGCGCTGGACCAGTGAACCGTCAATATCACCCATAACGTATGAGCCGTTTTGAGTGATATAGAAAAACAACCTATTCCGTCGTTTAGGTTGGAGAACACGTTTTACTTCCTTACTGGGACATGTTAGGTTTTATTGTATGTATTTTAAAACACACACACAGTCACACATACACATGTCTGGTGCATTGGTTGGTTTGCATTGTATTTCAGACTAGCCTTGACTAGGTTAGGGGTGTTGGAACAATGTGAGATACTTTCTGTTAACAGTACTTTCCAGTAACATCATTCTTGCAGCATACAAAATAAACAATGCAGACTATGGCATGTTTTGCACCATCATTTCTTTTGAAATTGAAAATTTGGAAAATAGATGTCATAAGCATTTGGATCTTACGCAATTCTCTAATGACCGAAGAACAGAAAAGCCCTCTTGTTATCAGGTGGGGTCATATTGACGTCCGTTCCCTCTCTCCCCCCCTAGCATAAGTAGGCAAGTTGAAACACAGTGGACTGCCCCTCAGTACTTGTTTTCTTTATCTTGTCCAATCAGCAACACACACACTGGGCTCTCCAAACACAGGCTATATTAATAGAGAGTAAAGTCTGAGTGGATCAGACCTGTGTGTTTTTTAGGAGGGAGACAGAGAGAGATATATTGTTGTATCCAACATGGGCTCCCCACCGGCCTGCTGGTTGGTGCTGCTGGCCTGGCTGACCCTGTGCTGCGCCGCACCAGCCCCTGGGACCCAAGGCCTACCGTCACCCGCGCAAGACGAGGCATTGGCTGAGGTAATGATGAGTTTATATGAAGCTCGTGTTGGGAACACAATGTCATTCTATATGCTCACAACAATGTAATTCACGGAAATCCCCTCTATTTTGAAAGTCTGCACACTGTTTCTGGGCTTTATTACTCCTGCTTTTGTCGCAATCATTTAATTTAGTCTTATCCTGTGTTATACTGTTATACTTTGATAGATAAAACCCTTAAAATGTATTATATGTTGAACTCAAGTATGTCTCCTCCAATCTAATTGCTGAATCATGAAAATACTCTTACTATTGTAGAAACAAGGATATTTCTTTGGAGAACAATTGTTGGATCATCCACAATCTCTTTTTCACCTTACAGGAATACCTTTCTCAGTTTTACGCTGATGTTGGAATCACCAACTCTTCATTGAGAAGCATCGCCCTGACTACTTTCAACGAGAGCCTACAGGACATGCAGGCTTTCTTCGGCCTGGAAGTATGTCATACTTACTGATATGATGCTAAGAATGAAAATCTATTAACAGCCTGGGGTTAGGCAGATGTTGAGCAGTGTGTGTGTGTGTGTGTGTGTGTGTGTGTGTGTGTGTGTGTGTGTGTGTGTGTGTGTGTGTGTGTGTGTGTGTGTGCAAGGTCGGCATTTTATAAAATAATTTAGTATTTCTCACTGGTTCATTCTTTGCGTTTAAGTATGTTTCATTTTTTTTAACCCAAAGGCCCTTTAAGACTCTTTGTGTAAATACATGAATACATGGCTTCATTTGAATCATTCACAACCAGCAACTGCTCCACAGATGACGGGTGTCCTAGACAATGAAACGGTGACGGCCATGAAGGCGCCCAGGTGTGGTGTGTCAGACATCAGCAGATACGGACACTTTGCAGGGCGACCCAAATGGGGGAAGAGGCGTATAACCTACAGGTAGTATACAATGACAGAAATTACAGAGATTTTATAAGGTACTCCACATCCCAATAATAATGATGTAGATTATCATTCTGACATTCCTTTGGTGTTGATGGTGTGACGTAGACGTGCAGTAAAACAACTGAATGTACAGGCAAGTGGCACCTTCTATGCTTCAACAATGATGGTGAACTGATTTGGACAGGATCACGAGGTACACTCGGGACCTGAGCCAGAGGCTGGTAGATTCAGCCATAGCTCATGCCTTCAAGCTCTACAGTGACGTCATCCCTCTGGACTTCCAGCAGATCAACAGTGGTAACGCAGACATCATGATCCTCTTCAAAGGGGGATGTAAGTCACGATTTGTGCAGGAAACCTAACCTAAAACTCAACCAAAACGTGATTGAGTTTCTAAAACTAATCAAAAAATGTAAAACTTGTAGTAGGCCTACTTAACAATTATCCCTCAAGGTTGAATGGGCTATTGAGTCACAGGCCATGAGGGTGAGAGGGATAATTGTTTTAGTAAAATACAACTAGTAGGGCAGTAAATACAACTGATTTATCTAATAATGAGCTTAAAAACTTGTCAGAAAAATGTCATCAAAACGTCATTGTTTTTGTTTACAAAGCCTGTGATTTCGCTACTAGTAGGCTAGTAACTGAGCCAATCAAAATGCAGCATTGATGACCGCCCACTAATTGGATTTTACAAAAACAATATTTTTTAAAATACGATATTTAGAAGAAATGCAGTGTTGAGTTGCCTGCAGTAAAAGTAATTTTTACTAACCCTTATTAGTGATTGATAGTATTTAATAGTCTAATTGAACTAGAAGATTGGCCAATTTTGACGATTGGCCAATTTTGATGATTGAACATTGGCACATAAATGATCATAATGTATGTTGTATTTTGACTGTATGCATAAACATTTGTATTTATACTGTATATATATATATATGCACTGTACTTGCTTTCAT
Organism: Gadiculus argenteus; assembly: GCA_900302595.1. Taxonomy (NCBI): domain Eukaryota; kingdom Metazoa; phylum Chordata; class Actinopteri; order Gadiformes; family Gadidae; genus Gadiculus; species Gadiculus argenteus. The sequence goes on along the minus strand of OMLJ01000556.1, from coordinate 5,001 downwards.
CATTACACAGTTCATGGAGACTACTATCCCTTTGATGGAGCCGGCGGCGTCTTGGCCCATGCTAACTCACCTGGTATAGCAGAAGGCGGTGACACACACTTTGACGACGATGAGACGTGGACGCTAACTCAAAGAGGCATGTCTCTATCTCATATCATGGTTCCTCACTCAAACCTGCGAGGGTGACAGTCAACAAGCTGGGTAAAGAGGTTTGACTTCAACATTCACAGCATGACACTCAGTATAATACAACATCTTCCGTCTTCAGGTGTCAATCTGCTTCTGGTGGCAGCCCATGAGTTTGGCCATGCGCTAGGCTTGGATCACTCCAGGACTAGGAGTGCGCTGATGTTCCCAACCTATAAATACGTCAACACTAACGGCTACAAGCTACCGGATGATGACAGACGAGGAGTACAAGCCCTTTATGGTCAGCACAGAGCTTTGCATTAGGGCCAGGATGCCAATAAAGACCCCTTGAACAGTTGTTTCACTTGACTATAGCAGAGTTTTTGCGCAAAGGGTAGCCACACTGATGCAATGACATGCTTCATTGGGATTTGTATCTCTACAGGCAGCCGTACACCCACACCCAAACCCAAACCGAATCCGCCTCCAATACCAGAACCAGAACCAGAGGGGCCCACAGAGGGGCCTGATCCCACACCCGACCCAGCCACCAACCCCAGTGGAGAGAAGTGCAGCCGGAGCCTGGTGTTCGATGCTGCGTGCGCCATCAGGGGAGACCTGTTCTTTTTCAAAAGCGGGTACATTCAAAGACACTACAGATGATTTCACTTTATACTCCTGTGTATAAATTGCTAACATTCTGGTTGAATTCAACCATGTGGCTGAGGATCTATGTGGTGGAATTGAACCAAATTTCAACAACATAGGTCCTCATTTGAATTCTGTTCCAATACCTCTGTTTTATACCTCTACAGGTACTATTGGAGGAGACGTCATAGTGACATCGTGCTGACTAAAGTGAGCTCCAAATGGCCTCAGATTAACCACGTGGACGCTGCCTGTAGCGTACCGCAGAAGGACTTTGTGTATTTATTTGAAGGTATTCCTGTGTGGTACTTCAACATTGGCGATACGTCAGTGTGATTGATCAATGTAAGGATTAGCTTTGATCCAATTTCCAAGCTAACCTCTAACACCTATTCCTCAGACCAGCGCTACTGGGGCATAAAGGCGTATTCAAAGAAAATAGTTCCAGGTTATCCAAAGCCAATTACTGGCCTGGGCCTCCCCTCCTCTGTCAGTAAAGTGGATGCAGCTGTCTATGTGGCCACGACTGGGAAAACACTCATCTTTGCCAAAAGCCAATATTGGAGGTGGGTTGGCTGAAAATATATATTTTTTGTTTAAATTATCACTGTATCTGTACTGTATGTGCCGTCACTACAGCCTGTATTGTGTAGGTATAAATAGGTTATAGGTCTCAGCCTTTGGCCTGTTCAGCCCAAAGCACACGGCTGTGTCGGGACAGTGCCTTCATCAATTGCATCAATGTATGCATCTGCTATATGTATGATGTTCACATTCCAGCTACGATGAGAGCAGAAACCAAATGGACTCTGGATATCCAAGATACATCTCTCAGGATTTCCCTGGAATAGGCTCAAAAGTGGATGCTGCCTTTGCCAATTACGGTAATCACACACGTCATGCCAGCCCCTTCAAGTTTTACACATACCACAGGAGTCAAGCATCATAACACATGTCCCATGTGAAGCACTTTCTGTGTTCTGTTCCGTCTCAACACACTGAATGTTTTCTTCCGACAGGATACATTTACTTCTCCAATGGGCCACGCCAGATCGAGTACTACTTGGCCTACAAGAGAGTTGTACGAACTCTTCTTAACTACGGCTGGCTGAACTGTTACTAAAGGCTCATCTGTCCAAATGTAACAAATAAACATTGTTTTTTCCATTACACATAGTATACTTATATACACATAGTGACTTCAGGGGATAATCTAAATGTAATAACAAATTATTATTTGTTTATAATAATGTTTATAATTTGTTTATAACCAAAAATAAAAAAGTATGGACCAAAAACCAAGCCAAAATAAAGCCACCAAATAACCCCCAAACACGCGAATACAGCTCATTTATTGCAATTAATTGCTGAATAATTGTTATTTTGGAGAATCATATACACCCAATACACACATTTGTTATTTGTTATTATGCTTTATCTTGTCATTTTTATGATGCATTTGTTTTTATTCAATTACATACCGGTACACATCACATTGTGCTCCACAACTACCACAAGGGCGCAGTAAACCATTGGCTCCACATTGAGTAGTGGGAGTCCCTTTACTTTAACCACATTTCCCGGAGGAGAGTCTTTTTTTCATAGGATGGTGCCACCTTTTTCACCTCTGATTGGTTAGAAGGGCTCTCCTCCCATTGGCTATTAGGGCAGGCTGTCTGCTAGTCTACCACAACAGTACAGCAGTAAACAAACTCAATCCAACAGTGATAAGTTTGTTCTGTCAGATTTATTTTTCACATTTTCATAGCCTGTTTAGCTTGTGTTTAGATTAGTCCTAGCTATTTGGGGGACTTCTGTGATGAAAATGTGCTTGGAACTTGGAATATAAATCTCACCAGCCTACGTTTCATAAATGCTTAAAAAAAGTTAGCATATTAAAGAGTACATAAGCAGACTTATGCATTGAATAAAACAACACTATTTTGCCCAGCTGTGTGCAGTCCAGTCCCTATTCTAGACTAATGGAAACGAGTGATACATCATAATCATGATCAGCTTTGACTTGAAGTTAAACTATTGGTCCTGTGTCCTGTCTGGGGTATTTGGCTCATATATATTCAGAATCACCCTGCCTGCTTCAGAATGGCTGGCTACGGGCATTCACAAACCTGTCCTTAAAACAACCCTAAACGTTAGTTTTCAGAAATATGCAACTCACTAAGTGGTTAGTGGTGTTCATTCGTTGATGTTCCAAAGTATTCGTTGATGTTCCAAGTATCGTAGTGAAATACAGTTTCTGTCGTGTTTTTTGGGGCATTTTGTAAGTCCCGTTGAATTCTGTTGGAAGACTCATTGCTTGTTGACCGGAAACGGAAAAGGGGGCTGTTTACATTTGGTAGTCTTTTCGCTCGGTTCTCCTTCTCAACAGTAGGGCTAGAACCGAGCGAAAAGACTACAATCAAATGTAAACAGCCCCCCTTTCCATTTCCGGTCAATGATCAATGAAAATGAACATTTAGGGTTGTTTTAAGGACAGGTTTGTGAATGCCCATAGCCAGCCACTCTGAAGCAGGCAGGGGTGATTCTAAAATGAGCCCAATACCAGAGACAGGACCAACAGTCGACATTTCTGTGTCAACCACTCTATTTCATCCTAGACAACCCAGAAAGGGGGCTCAATGTTCAAAATACCGGAATTGTCCTTTAACATCAACATTTTCTTTTTTGCTGTGTTGGCCACCTAGGGACACACCAGCAGAGACACACTAGTCGTGTGCCCTCCGGGCTCTTTTTGAAGGTGGACCAGTGATGAGCGCACGTCTGCCCCCCAGCGGAGTCTTACCACAAGCAACAGCTGTAGGCTGCACACCTATTGGTGTGCTCATTTGCAGACCCTTTCTTGGCTGCGTTTTGACGTTTCGCGCAGCAGCACTCCTCAGCTTCCCAAATGTAGACAGTGCTGAGATCAGGCCGCTGTCAGTATGGATTTTATCGTAGGATGACACAAGGGATTCTATTGGGGCTTGGAAGGTCTCATGATCCTTTTCAAGCTTATCCATGAGGCCATCAAACATGGATCTGAGACGACCTTTGAGATGCTCAGCAACCAACGCACTTTGAGATGACGCTTCTCCAGCTCCAGAGCCGTCTTGTGGTGTTGGGGAAGTGGTTGTTTCAGCTTGTTCTTGGGTGCCTATTTCGCAGAAACACATGTTAATTTCAGATCCTGGCATGTGATTGGCAAAGAACAACGACAGAAAATACCACAAGATATCGCCCACAACAAACAAGCCAATACCTGTGGTCTCTCTGGCCACATCCCGCTGCTGTAAGGCTTCGGAACAGCCAAGGCGGTGGTTGTGGTGATGTTTGATGGTCACATGCAGCAATAACCCCTCCTGAATATGAGTATCACTAGATCTATAAAATATGGAAAGGAAGCATGAGCATGTCACCTGGATTAAAGAGTATGTAATGTTAATCTCTAAATTATTGTTCTGCTATGTGTAATAGCCAACCTGGACTTCCTGTTATGACTATGGCTGTCCTTTTTCAACACAAGGTAGAGCCCAGCAGGACAGTGTGTGTTTCTTTTAGTGTAACCTGTGTTCCTTGTGTTGTGTTGGCATCTCATGTCAACCTTTGAACATAGAAATGCTTCATTAAAGCTCAGACTATTTAAACAATTACAAAAACAGGAATCATGCCTATTGTAAATCTTACTCGATAGCCGTTGCGCCGAAATGTATCCTCAGTAATAGGATATGTTTTATCCACTCTTAAGGTTACTCTTGATGATCGTTGGAAGTCCTCCAACCATGTCTCTGCCTCCTCTCTGGTGGCAAGTTGAAGCTTTAAAGAGGCTGTGAAACCCCTCTCCAGTGGTGTGTATTTGCAGATGAAATTGCAGTGGCCCTCAGGCAGAAGTTGCTGTTTAAATACGTTTAATATAATGTTAGCAAAATCAAACATATTACCATATTTCAAAAGGCAAACTTACAATTAAGCCTTTATTTGCATTGTAGTAGAAAAAAGTACATTGGTAGAGATTAGAACCTATCAACACAACAAACACACCCTAACTGTAAGCCTAAATTTAATCTATGTCGATACCTGTGCCAAAACCATCCATTCATTACTGGAGCTGCACTCCCTGTCCGTTGACCTATAACCAATCCTAACCTCAAGATGATCCGGTATGATGTTCTCCAACTCCTCCTTTGCACAAATATGACACCAGCGACACTTGACTGTCATGGCTGC
>OMLJ01000554.1:0-14407 GCA_900302595.1 Gadiculus argenteus | reverse complement strand
CTTCTCTCCACTTTGACCTCCTCTTTGCTCTGGACTCTCTCTGTCCTCTCACCTATGGTTGTCAGACTCGGTGCTTAACGACAGAACCCCCCTAAGTGCAGCTGAGAGAGCCCGTTTCGAATCCAAGCACCCGCCAATCCCCCTTGCCTGCCACCTGCTCTCTACCTGGCTGCCTCATCTGCAGCTAAAAGCTATTTCATTCCATCCTCCTTTTCCAAAACCCCCCCAAAAACTTTTTCCCTGCTTGATCCCTCCGCTTCCCAACCTCCCTACTACCAAGCCATTTTGTGAGCTACCTTGTACAAAAAGATTGATGATGTAAGCTCCTCACCACCTGCTGACACCAACTTCCCTATATCCAGCTTTTCATCTCCTGCTCACACTTCCTTTTTACCACTCTCTCCCAATGAGGTACAACCCTACGTCACTTCCAACCGCACCACCACCTGCCCAACCACCCGCCCAACCACCTGACCAACCAATCCACCTGACGAACCACCGAACCACCTGCCGACCACCATCCAACCACCTGACCAACCACCATCCAACCACCTGACCAACCACCATCCAACCACCTGACCAACCACCTGCCCAACCACCTGACCAACCACCTGCCCAACCACCTGACCAACAAGCTGCCCGTCCACCCATCCACCTAACGAACCACCTGACCAATCCATCCACCTGACGAACCACCGAACCACCATCCAACCACCATCCAACCACCTGACCAACCCCCCGCCGAACCCTATCCCGGCCAACCACCTGCCCGACCACCTCTCACCTTCAGTCTACTCACGACCTGCTTTTCCTCACCACTCTCTTCCAGTGGTGGGCCTTCAGAGCCAGCAAGGACTTGTCTGCTGGCCTAGAGATGGTCAGAATATTACAATTATAATTGGGTATTCACAGAGTATCTGCCATTTTATTTGTACTGGCTATTATTATTATTATTGTTTTTTTTTGTTTAATTGCTTATAGTTCACTCCCCTTATTTAAAATGTGTCATCGACATACGTATCCCGGTCACTAAGACCTTCAGAAAATGTGTGATTCACCCATAGAGGGCACTATACTTTTAGGACACATTCAAACACTCTTATTAAAAAAATCATATTATTAAAAAGAACCACAGGATCAAATTACCAACAATTTCATAAATATGCTCTATGGACATTTCTGATAAAAATGTGTTTGGTGGAAAAACCAAAGAAGAGATGGCTGAAAAATCTAAATTTCCCTCAATATTCACAATGCGCCACAAAGCACAATTTTGGGTTGATATCTCCAAAAATCAGAGTCAATTGAATCAATTCTAGGTCAAGCGCCAGTGCTCAAATAACCTCTAATGCTCTAAAATACATAGAAATGGCATTTTCTCTTGAGCTGTGACTCGGATTCACTAAGAATCTCCTTTGGGACACTATGTTAATGACCCCTAATGCCACTGCATATTGACGGAAAAGGCCAGTCGGTGTGAATACCTTGTGTGACTGCTAGCAGTTTTAGTTTTATATATCTTTTTTTTTTATCACCCTCATGGACTACAGATATAAATTAGCCCCGGGGCTACATTCTGGTACATTTACGTGTATTTGCTGTACATGTTCATCAATGTGCATTGTCCTGAAATAAATAAATCATTAATGCTATATACCAAATTAATTTCTATCAGTATATTAATGTAATTTCAATGACGCTCTCTCCCTTGGTTTCAGTGCAGCTCATATCAATTTGAGCTTTTTCCTAGAGCTTTTTCCTTTTTCCTAATCTAAATCGTATTTTTAGATTGTTCACCTGTGCCGTCTTGGGTGAAACATCCCAGATGCCTTTAGAATGCTGAGTGAATCCTCTCTGCTGAAGCAAATGGGGACGATGTTGTTGATCATATTCCCTAACCAATCAGATTGAATTTGCCAGGTTGGGCATACTCTTTGACACGACAGAGCCTTCCAACTTGCCTAGCCCCTACGACTGCATGCATCATGTCCCGTGATTATCCTCATCCTGAATAAACACTGGATTTGTAGTGTTACTTAATCCTGATCGGCGCCCGAACTCTGCAAATTGTATTCAGCCAACCTCCAAGTCAATATCATTCGGTTGGAGCCGTCTATAATCTGTCTGCCAATTACCACACTGTTTAAAATTCGATAAAGCCACAACCATCTAAACCAGTGGTAATCAACCTTTTTAAACCCAAGATCCCTGACCTGGTGAAAGGCAAGATCTACCCATTGAAGCGTTGAGAGAAAAAACACAGCCCAGATTTTGCTTCCAACTTGAGGCCGTTTATTTGACTAATTGTATTTGAAATACATTTGGTCCTACTTTGGTCCAAGTTTCAAATTGATGCAATCAAGAAAACACTGTAAGAAGCACATCAAACCTAGCTGTCTTGAATTTTATAATGTACCTTAAATTTGTATATACCTCGTATATAGAGAGACAGAGAGAGAAACGCTGTTATTTATAACCAGTTATTTATAACTGCTGTTATTTATAACATTGTTATTCCGATCGAGAGACAGAGAGCAAGAAGTGAACTGAACATTGGCATATTTTATTTACCATATATGCTCTAATAAACTGGCCCGCTTGACTCAAACGCATCGCGGCCCAGGCCTTTATTGGAAGGAGGCCAATATTAGAGACAGGCCTCTGTTTTGATTTGAGGAAAACGGACTACCAGTAGAATGAATAAAAACAACATTTTGTGTCAACTGAGAGTCAAGCGAGTGCGAGAGACCAAACTACCGTAGCTATGGCTTGGATTCATTAGCAGACATCGCCTCCCTGTGGTACTTGCATGTTACTATCACAAGCATAATGTTGAGGCCTGCCCAGAAGATCGCAAATTTGCGGGAGCTTTTGACTTTGATCAATCTAACCGCCTAATATGTTTCTCGTCATTTTGTTATTCAGTATTTCTAAAATAACAAAATTATTTATAATATTGTGCATTCCATATCCCTTCAGGAGTGCAGGTCTCTTGCATTTTGATTTGTAACGTTATAGCGCTATTTTAAGTGCTCTGGTGGCTTTCTAATAGGCTAAACAGTCTCATCTGTATATTTTTGCGTTCAATTAGACATTTAAAAACGTTGGTTCTAATAATATATTAAGAGACCGGCAATTATTTGACTCTGCTGACAGGGAATGTTAGAGACCGGCCACTAATGAAATACAGGCCAGTATTTGAGCATTTACGGTATGTATTTAGTTTTCTATTATTTTTCAGGAGTTACAGGGAGAGTCTCAGAGATCGACCAGTCGATCATGATCGACGGGTTGGCGACCACTGATCTAAACCAAGCAGGGAAATTCCAATAGAATCAACAAAAAGAACAACTAAAAGTGGTTTATATATTGGATCACCATGAACAATCTAATTAACTTGTAATGTTCTTCCAAAACAGCTCAAAATATTGGCTCCCCAGTCCCACCCATCAAACTGCATTCCAACAACATGATATTCACTGGGATGGGCTTCTGGACTGCCCCCTTGATTCAAATTACAAACACTAAAGGGCTGTTTATGGTCCTGCGTTCACGCAATGCAAGGGGCTTACGCACTCCTTACGTCCTTGCGGACCCTCCTTGCGTCCACCGCAAGGGCCTGAAGTGCGCCTCCCAAAAATTGTAAACTTCAGTTTGATTGGCCCGCTCACTAAAACCTGACGCAGAACCACAAATGCTCACGACTACGTTGACGCGTCTGCGTGGTGCTTGCGTTGCGTGAACGTGGGACCATAAACAGCCCTTTAGCCGGGAGCAGCCCATAACTCCCCACAACTGAACTGAGCCAGTAAGAAAGCCATGGGAATAGAAGAAAAAGGGAGCGACAGAACAAACACACACACAGACAAGAGAGAGAGAGGGCGATGAGAGTCCTCTCCAGAGGAAAATATTGTAACAATTTCTGTTGAAGAGATTAATTCACAGTTGGATATAAAAAGATTAAGAGCATAAAATAGCACAAGACATGGCATAGGAAAAAAAATAAGCAGTCCTGATGTTTTTAATTCTCCTCCCTCCTTGCTCTCTATAGGGTAACAAATTCCTTGTCTTTCGACTCTGAGGGATTATTATGGCAGCCAATTGAAACCATTTCCTCATCAAATGAAGCAGCACAAATTATTATAGCCAAATTACGATTGGACTTAAGGGTAGAAATATAACAACATTCCGGCAGTTCATGTGTTGGTAGTGCAAAAAGAATTGCGCTGCCTCGCACGAACGCAGCCACAACTGGCAACAGAAAAACAAAAGATTGCCAGATTAATCCCTTTGGGTTAAATGCAGGCTACTGGACTACTTTTATGTCGCCACACCAACCCTACATTATTCATAATTACCAGAAAGAAGTACAAATGCATAAACGGCATAAAGTTGCATAAAAATTGCAGAATTGCCTTCATGTACTCTTGAAAACTAAACAAAAAGCTGCAACAATTGAGGATACTCTGAACAAATAGGCCATTGAAATATGAAATAATGAAAAATTTGTTTTTATATGGGCTTCATTCTAAAGATTAAGGGGAGGCATATGCCCTGCTAGCCAAAACAGGCATACCTTTTTACAGGTAAAAATACTATATTAAAATAGCATTTGAATGTTGAGCTCATTGGACTTTCATTCATTTTATTGGACCTGGCAGTGGCACTCAAACTGAGCCAGTGAGGCGTGAAAGGGCTGACCTTTAAAGACATTACTATGCCATCAGGTGGTTAAGAAACAAAACACAACCTTGTCTAGTGCATTGATGGAGCCTTGTCTACTGAAAGAATTACAAGGATAATTTGCATTAATGGATGTATGGCACACAGTTAACCTTGACATACGTGAATACACCTGCACATCTCTCATTCTCAAGGATTGATTATAGTTTATTTTCACGTTTGGTCGGCAATGTAATTGACTGTAAAATCCACTATTATTTGATCTGACCAAATGTAACTAATAACAAAACGAACCATTGGAGATTTACTAACTCTCTACTAAGGGAACACAATCAAAGATTGAGGAATGAATGCAAGAGTTTTTTTGCATTAATCTTACATCAGTTGTTTTTATTCAAACTTTTATGACCTATAAGGCATATGCTTCGGCTAAAAAAAAGGAGAAAATGGCCAAGAAACCGTGTCTAATTAACAAACTCACAGAGCTACAATCTAAACACATGATAAATCCCACTAACACTGTTGAACAGAAAACAGAACCTAAAGCTATTCTACATGAAGAAAACACATTTGCATTATTCCAGCTGCGTTGTTAGTTAGTGACCAGCTAAACATTAATGAGGGAATCACTAATTTCTATAGTACAAAATATAATATCAAACAGAATGTTGGAGTGAAGAGGAAATGGAGTGCTTTTTCAAAGATATTGAACTTCCAACCCTTTCTACGCACGAGAAAGACTCACTAGATATTCTAATTTTGGAAAAGAAAATCCAACTGGCTATTAAATCATTATCTACTGGAAAATGCTGGGGAGATGATGGTTATAGTAATGAATTATTTAAGTGCTTAAATGGCGCTCTCCCATCTTGAAACTGTTATTTAATGACAATGTATCAAATCAATCCATTCCATTAACTATGCGGCAAGCGTCTATATTTCTGATACCAAAGCAAGGCAAAGACCACCTCCGAATGGGTAATTATAGACCATTGAGCATCCTAAAACACAGATTACAAAATATTAGCCAAAGTCTTCGCGATTAGAATTGAAAGGGTAATTTCCTCATTGATCCATGTAGACGAATCAGCTTTTATAAAAGATTCCGATAATTTGATGTACGCGGCAGAGACCTCTCGGCACCTAGCGATAGCAGTGTGACTGGATGCCGAGAAGGCCTTTGACCGAGTGGAATGGAAATACAGTACCTGTTTTATGTTCTACCCAAGTATAGCTTTGGGCCAATGATCATGAATTGGAGCAGGGCACTGTACTATAAGCCAACTGCCACTGTAAAAACAAATGGTATTAAGTTCAACCCTTTTGAACTTCATGAAACGTAAGTATATACACTGAAGGGGGGATTATTAACGCTGCTTAAGGCTCCAGTAATTCCGAAAGCAGCACCTTTTACAATGAATTCACTAATCAATACAAACTCATGAGGGTGTTTTTATTTGTCACGTAAGTGAGTGAGTCTAACGACCAAGACTACAGTTATGCTTGCCCTCTAAGATCAGGAGCAGGTGTCATGGGGTCAAAAGTAAAGTGTGACATTTGTTTCACGATCAATCAGATTCAATTATTTATGAGATCCTTGATCAAAAAAATCCTAATCTTGTCGCAATTATGATGACCTTGAGAGACTAAATACATAATTTACTGTGACTCGTATCCCTACACTGTGCTGGTCAGAATGTGCCTATTCTAAAAGATTTAAAAACAACTTCTCCACAGCTTAAATCCATCATCCCGACGGTGCCAATTCGCTTGGAAAAGAGTTAAGGTCAAGGAGTGCTTGTAATTCACAGATTGCTGTGCCATCGTTGGCGTCACATTTGAGTGTCCGTGGACAGGGACACAAGCTACCAGAGCCCTCAATTATCTAGCGCAGCCTTCGGGGGACACAGCATCCAACCACTTGAGGACACGGAAGATAGGGCGAAAGCCCAGGCAATTAAAAGAAAACAAACCTACACACAAGTACACAATGAGTAAGTAAGATTCCTGTATTGCAAACAAAATCAAGAATTTACTCAATAAATAAGACATTTTGGAACACCGACAGTGTTCCAGAATGTCAGGGCCAGTTCAGGACAAGATTCATCCGTATCACTCTGTACGCATCACTCTGCTTTATCAATGTATTTTTGTTATTATCCAGAAATGTTATGACCATTTCGATGGCTTTATCAATGTATTGATGTCTTTTCCCAGAAGTGCTCTGAGACCATTTTGATGGTGAGACTGCACTGCAAACAATAAATTGATTGATTGAAGATTCACAGTGTCATGATAAAACTGCCCTTACCCCTTTAACTCAGTCTTTATAATACATAAACCTGTGCTAGCTCTCTGATCACAGCCATTCCTCAGCTAGGCTCCATAAATCTAATGCGGGATGTCTTTAACCTCCCATTTATTGTGTGTTGTGTATGTGTAAATGTTTTCTTGTCCACTAAACAAGGCCTAAAAGACCTAAAAAGAAGTGCCTGGAATGAGCATACAAGCTGCAATCATTTTATCGACCGAGATTGAGACAAACACAACATCGCTATCAATGTTTGGTTCCAGGATGTCAATTTAAAGTACATATTGCTTTTTAGTAAATAAGCAAACATTGCATAATAGTTTATTTGTGATAAGAGGGAAAGCCAAAGGGACAGTGTTGTTGGAGCACTTTGAGAGCACCGTTAAATTCCAAACTGTGCCGTGTATCTCTTAATGCGTTCAACAGACAGTGAGGGATGCAATTTGGCAGAGTAAAAAAAAACAAAAAAACGCTTGGGACCAAGTAATTTGACCTAAGGAGAATGTGCCACTTTAATTACCCTCAATTATCTGAAAGGGCAGACCGACAACATTGGAGGCATTAACAAAATAACAAGAGTATGACCATTTTTTACACATGTCTTCTTTAGTTGTAACCACTTCTTGTATCCAACATTAATGAATCTGGTTATACACATGTGTGTTAGAGCAAAGTGCCTTATTTATTGTGCAATACATAAGGGTTGATCAGTGCATGAATCAGCCAAATAATCTTAAGGTGTTTTACAGACAATATTACTGCCACTATAACAATTTCTCCAATAGCTGGTACAGCTGTAGCATTGTGTAATATTGACCAATCATGTACGTGTATCTGGATACAAACATTGTGATTTGTGCTGAAAGGTGTTTGAGCATTGTTTCAATGTTAAGCCTGCAGGTTGCCTTAACCTATTGCCTAACCAAGCAGAACACACCACAACATTTTTGCCTGCCCTGGAAATACCTAATCTCAGAAGGTTAGGTATTTGCCGTTCAGCCATCTTGAGCACATCTAGTCTACCTACGTTGCCATTCTCTCTTAAAGGTGCTGCATTAGTGGATCGCTAGAGTGTAGAGAAACACAATTTATATATTATTATATATATAAATATATATATTAAAACAACCCTACAATCTGACTGGACGTTGTGGTTGATGATACTGTTAATCTTGCCCCACCGCAGTGTGACACATAATAAATGTAAAACTCAGAATGCGGAGCTGTTTGACTGACATTTCAGGAGACAGCACTTAATCAGATCATGTCCTACGCCATAACCTTCTCCCTTACTACCAGTCAGTATAGTGACTGGTAGTACGTTTGTGATTTAATACCATTTCCTTATTTACTATGCAATAGTTTTAAAATTCTTTTCACAGAGAACTCAATATTATTTTTGCTTGTATTCTCTGTTGAACAGAATGTAAGTGTTTATAGTCACACATGATATTGCTATGGCTATTATCAAGCCCTCCACGTTTAATAAATCACTGGAAAAAACAAATCAATGACCAGTATTGTAATCCATGATAATAGAAGCAAGTCATTACAGCAATGGACCCAATATTATTTTTTGCTTCAATTATGTAATTGGATAACTGCTGCATTTCCTAGAACCCCTGGGGACAGGTTGTTATTGGCAATTGCTGTTAGTTACCATCCATAATGTTCCCCATTGATCAAAATACCAAATTTGACTGATGGACGGGTTTCTCATCTTCATGAGAACATCCCGCTCTAATATGTTCACATTGTGTTTCTCTCTGCGGAGCAGTCTGGCCTCCATCCAGTTGGAAGCCTTTCCCCCAGGCAAGGCTGTCCTCTCTCCCCATTATTATTTGTCATCACACTAGAACCGTTTGCCGAGGTGATCAAAACTAATCCTATGATAAAGGGAGTGACCGCAGGCACACAGCAACACATAATTTCACTCTGTGCCGACAGTACTTTATTATTTGATACTGAACCTATGTCAACTTTGCGCCATGTTTTGGCAGATATTCAAACATTTTCTTATACCCAAGAACTCTGGGTATAAGGTACATTTACAAAAAACAATTGCTTGCCCTCTGAACATTTCAAATGAAGAAAATAGAAAAGAATGCCCCATCTCTTGGTCAGTATATGGTTTAAATATCTTGGAGTACAAGTGACACCCACCTTGGACAAACTAAGGAAAACTAATCCTTTGCTGGAGAGATGCAAAAAGAAACTTCAGACTTGGTCTGTTCTAGGCACTACTGGGCCTGCAAAGTTAGAAATATCATAAGTTGGAAGCTGGGAACTAGTTCTCTTTGGGTAGCATTGGAATCACAACATGCTATCCATTGGCGATCACAACACTTTGTTAATAAATAGCAGTCCCTGATGAATGTAGAGTGGTTGCCCCCTTTACAAGCCCCATAGAAAACTTGGCAAGACTGTAAAAGGTATCTGAATAAAAAAGGCCATATAAGCAAAAACTCTCCTATTGCATTTAACCCCGACTTCCTAGCTCTCTCTCAAACTGACTTTCGGAACTGGTCTCTTCTTGGCCTGAAAACATTTTTTTCTGTCCTGTGGACACATTTAGTTGTATTGTCCCTGCTGTTTCGTGTGATGTGTGTGGCTGTGGAGTATGTATGTGATATGTGCTAAGTTGTGCGCAATGAGCGCTGAAGTCTGCCAAATAACAAAAAACCAATGGTGGAGCCAACGATCTGTGGAGCACTAAAAACAGGTACTATTTGAAATTGGACTGAATAACGATATGAGAGGAACCGATTTTACACAGCTTTACTTAGACTTAACTTAGCGGTCGCTTTTTGAACACTGTAAGGCCACATCGATATTTCTGGATCAATTTGTAATGAAGAGGCTTGTTTCTCCTGTGGCAATGTGTGTAGAGTTTTACAATTGTGTTGTATAGTGTTTCCACAGCTAAAGTTGGTCAGCAGTGATCCTTTCTCTTCGTTCTGCTCCCCATGTCTGCCTGTCTCATGACACCCCAAACCCCCAAGCTTTAACAGGTATCTGCCAATCTTCCATACGGAATGGAAATTGCATCTAGATACGGATCTCTGTAGAGAACCTCTGACCCTGCAGAATTTCCATGAGGGAATTGATGTGGTTTTCTGGGTATCCAAGCAAGCCACCAATCCTGTGATATTTATTTGTTTTGGACCCATGAGAGTCATCTTGGTTACAGGTAGAAAGCTAATCTTCCTATCAATGCATCACATCCATTATTCTGAACTACATTCATACCTGAGGCCTGCTGCAAACACCCATTCCGTCCAGTACATTCTGGAGAATTCAGAGAGCAAACTGGATGGTGAGAGAAGAACCCATCTATGAGTAATTAGGCTTGAATAAATAAATACAATGGAGGAGGTCAAAAAGACCACGTCTCTTGGCATCAAATACTCCTGCATATTTTCAGGCCAAGAAGAATAAATCCATTTCATGAATTCTGATGGAGCCATTAGGGAGTAGCGTTTGTAACTGTTAAATGCAACCTGGCAGAATTCCATTATACAGCAAGATATTCTTCCGGGAGTCCTAAAAAAATAAAACATTGATCACCGTTTAGAAATGCTATGTGGGATACCTGATGCATTCAGTCCCTGGTCTTCAGTCCCTCCTAGAGATTCAGTCGACACTATCCAGTTCAACCAGCCTGATTCAACCGGTAAAACGGCACCGGCGGGGAAAATGTCACCACCAACATGAATATTTCTGCAACAGACTGGTTTCAGGGCCCTTTTGTTTTTCATTTGTTTGGGTGGCACTGCACACAATTAAAACGACCGATGAGACTTGAAGTAATCAAGTTGTTGGCCAAAAACAATAAAGACACTTTATTTCTAACAAGGAAAGTTCTGTTGTGATCAGATGCATTTTGCCCACAGAAGAGATTCTGATTTGATATCTGTGTGCTGACAATATTGGCCAGTGAATTGGATGCTTGCATCTGGATTGCCAGAAAAAAAAAAAAAAAAAAAAAAAAAGCATGTATACCTGTATATTTGTATGCTCTTTAAAACCATCAGAGTGCATGTTAAGTAACACCAAAAGTTAACTTATTGTTCCCTTTCCCTTGGGCTCACCCATAAATACACATTGATTGCAAATGTACAATCCCGGATGTGTGTTATTCTGGCCAAACTTGAAAGTTCAACTGACCTTGCACCTACGGACACTGGCAGTCTGGTCCTCAATATTAATTGATATTGTCGGGTTTCAAGCAACTTCTAACTGAAGCTACAGTTACGTGGATGGCATGGTGTAAACAAAAACATTGTTTCATACCCGCTGTGGAACCTGGATCTCAGTTTGTGCTCTGTCAATCAATCAAGGTGAGCACTTTGAAGCATCAATCAACCTGCCTAGAGCAAAGAGCAATCCATCAGTCACTGCGTCTCTGCACTGATGCGTTTTGAATGTGGCCGGCTAGGTGACGAGATTGATGCATGCAATAAATAGTGGTGTGAGTCAGCAAGGTTTAACCCCGCTTCGTTGCGCTAAGCCACCAAGGTCACATTTGGCGCTTGGTAGGGAAGACTTGGTGGCAGCCATGGTCGGTTGTAAGCGACACAAACAGGTATTGGCTTTGGGGCAGGCTTTTAGTGTTTGTTAAAAAAAAAACAAGGTACTGAAAGAAAGCATTGACTTGATATTGAACCAAAACCATGGAAATAGTTTGAAACGATGTCCAGCCCTAACCACAGTAGGGTTGACTCCCATACAGGGGTGAGGGCCTTAGAACAATGGTTGAGAAATTGTTGTGTACCCCTCCGGATATTCAAACTCCAGCAGGGGCCACAAGCCCAGAGGACACCCGTCAACTCCCATCATTTACCAAACATACATATACAAGGAACAAGGAAAGCCAATCTCTTGGTGACCTGGATTTCTCAAAGAGTTAAACATCATTGTCAGTTACTCGACTACTCATTCAATATCGTTAAATAATAAATGCTATTTTGCTGAACACTATGTGCAGAGCTTATTTCCAGCAGTGAGGCACCGCTTATGGTGAAGCTCCCAATGCCTATGATCATCCCTAATTGAGTGTTAAAGACATCACATGTATCACACTAAAGCCAGAACGTGAAACAGCTGAATACCGCATGGGCATTGAAGGTATTTGAGAAAAAGAGAAAATAAATGGAAAAAAAGTTATTTGTGTACTCCTAAGTGCCTGAGAATTTAATAAATAAATCAAGGAGAAAAGTTCCAGCACAGAGCACTGAAATACCCCCCCACACCCCGTTGGCCATAAAACCATAAACAATTTGGGTGGAATAGCCCAGGACATGATTTCGTTTTTCACCTTGGCAACTCATTTCCATAGGCCAATTATTATTTAACAATTCAACAAAGTATGCAATATGAAAAGACTGTTATACAAGTCATTTTATACAGGAATGTTAACACCTTATAATTAGTTACTGGCAGGTTAACATTTCCCTTCAACACATAAAAGAAAGCTTTGCCAGATTTGAATGAGCCTATGGGGCAAAACCTCTTCATCCTACAATTTGTACTTGGCTTAAATAGTGTTTCAGTTTTGAATTGTTTTTCTTGGAAATGTGTATGTGAAATGAGTAAGACATACCCTGGCTATTGCCAGACCAAGCTCAATCGTAGATTAGCACGTTGGTCTGGGGAGGTTGCTGTCATTTTCTTCAGCACAAGAGGCGTGATCAATGGGCGTAGTTCAAATGACTGTACGCAATTGGGTGCTTGCCGTCGCCTCCCTGTTGTCATTGAGTTAAACCAGCCAATAGGGGGAAAAGCCAGCTTGGTGATTGGCTCTCACAAAAAGCATATCGGAAGCAAAAAAAGAAATGTATTGCTCCTCTCCAGACCCTGCTGCAGGGCGAATTCGGAATGGACTGGGGGTACCCAGTCAAAGTAAGAAATGCTCCGCAAGCCATTCTACGTTGACTTGAATCGCACATGATATGACACGCTAGTTTATAGCTCTGATTCATTAGCTAAATAACCTAGAACAAAGAATCTCCCTTCCACTCACAATCTCAATCAAACTATTTAAAAAGAGATCCGAGTTCACATTCAACACATTCATTAAAGTAGACTGCACAGATTTACAGTGATCTAAAGTAAGAATAGGAACTTTTATAAACTTTGTATGAACACTAAATTCCATCACTGTTGTGGTGAAGCTCAAGACGAGCAGGCTTGCTATGCCATTTACTCCTTGTACAGAGAGGAAGACACAAACATGAGTACAACACACTAGAGGTGTCAGGGAAGCTTAACTGCAAATATAAAACAAATCAATACATATCCCTGCAACAACAGACGATTCAATCCTGACATTTGTTTTATGGAAAAGTTGAGTCCAGCGTCTCTGCTCAAAAAAAAAGTGCTCCTTGATGTAGTCAGTGGCCTTTCCGTCATAATACACAGACTATTTTAGTCTAGACTATTAGACTGTGTTACATTGAAGGCATTTGAGGCCAACCAGAAAACAGGAACTTGAACATATTCTGTTGTACTCCTGGCAGGCTTTGGAATAATAACTTGTAGAGGCTTAGGGGGAGACCGAGGAGCCGAGACGTTCACCCTCAGTATGGGGTCTCTTTAATGACTTGATGAAGCTTTTCTTGGCAACCAAGTTACTTATGGGATCTTCTGTAATACAGCATGGCTGATCCATTTGTTTGACCCGAGGCAATGGTCCATCTAACACTTGATAGGTGCATTTAAGATGACTCGATCTTGAAAGGTACTTTGATCGCCCTCCCTCTGAAGAAGGCTGTGATTCCATATGAACCACATCAAGTAGTGAAAGATTGATGCCCTGGTCATGACTGTATCATAAGCTGTTTTCACACATGCACCTCCATGTGTTCTCCAGAGCTCAGGACTCAGGAGGTGTGAAAGTGGTGGTCATTCACATATGCGCCCGACGTGCAGCAGTAGATTCTCCAGGTGTGTTGGGGGGGCGGGGTTTGCGAGGGGGCGGGATGTGACGCAGAGCGTCAATCGGGGTTTGTTATGATCTGACGGCAGAACGGACACAACTCATCGCGATCATCTTGTTGCTGCAGCGATGCATCTTATATTCAGTATCATCCACAACATCCGCATCGATCCATGACAGATTGGAGTTAGAGACAAAAGAAACGAGAGGAAGAAAGGCGTTGCGAACCACCGCGTTACCGGAGGAAGAGAGAGCGTCCAGCTGTCCAGCTGACTGGTGTCAATAATAATTGTTGCGTGTGTGTGTGTGTGTGTGTGTGTGTGTGTGTGTGTGTGTGTGTGTGTGTGTGTGTGTGTGTGCGAGAGTGGTGTGTGTGCGCGCGAGCGATAAACGAGTCCGGTTGTGTGTGTAAACTGTACTGTAAAGTTAGTGAAACTAAGAATAAAGTACCCAGCCTGTCAAGAATCGGTGGCTGC
>OMLJ01000517.1:0-15269 GCA_900302595.1 Gadiculus argenteus | reverse complement strand
GCCCCCGCCGGCGGCCTCCACGGACCCCGTCCACTGGGGAATGCACGCCTCCGCCGCCGCCGCTGGCCCGGAAGCCGCCGGCTGCCGGGTGGCAAGGATCTCATCGAGGGCGGAGGTGGTGGTGTCGGACCTGAGGAACCCAGGCGGCCCCTCGCGCCGAGCCCTGCTGGACGTCCCCACCGACGGGTCGGCCGGGGACCACCTCAGGGTGTCCTGGGCCCCGGCACTGAAGGACTGCCTGGCGGTGTCGGGTGAGGAACCGCCTGACCGCAGGAGGACGAGAGGTTTCCTGCCATAGCTGTTATCGTTATTTTGACAGAGATTGCGGTCACGGTTGAGATAAGGGAAGAGAGTGCTTCTTACGCTGCTGCTTTGGCCCACTAATAACTACTACTGCTGCCATTAATGCAAATCCTCTGTTGTGATGAGGACACCGCTTTAATCCCAACTAAAGAAGCTCTGAAAACCCTTTCCTTAGTCTGACAAGCGTCAATTTGGGTTTCCTTATCTGCCTAATTGGACCAGCTGTGTCAGAGTTGTTTGAGGGGGCGGCGCCGGTCTGCGTCTTCAGTGGGTAAGAAGACGTAGAGCAGTGGAGAAGACGCAGGTGGACAGTGGTTGTATGTTGAGAGAGACGGACAGCGATCAGACATCATCGTTCTGCTGCGGACGTTGTGCTACGTTAGCCCTAGTCCCGCAGTGAGTCATGGATTGCCTTTTCTCTCCTGGTGCCTTGAACCATGAATGACTATTGAGTGTCGCCGTCACCATGGCAACTCTTTGATCCGGAAAGGAAGTGTAAGGCAGTGTCACGCATTGCAACCGTACGCAGTTATGATTACCTTGTTGTATTACTGTACAGGCTCTTGTCACCCGCTGGCCCGGTTGAGAGTGCTTGGATGTGAGAGCCAGTGGTGATATATATAATGCTTATTACACAACGCGCATGATATCGAGTGAAAATATAGCTTTTTGGAGTGCAAATATACAGCGATATTACACAGTTGAACAACTGATTGTACAGCTGTCGTCAGCGCGCGCTTGTTAATCGGCAGAATAAATGGTGAAAAACGAATTCTTTCCTTGATTTATTTGTGCAATTGTCGTATGATAAATAATTGATTACACAGGTAGTTGTTTAGTACCGCTGTATATTTAATACAGCTACTAAACAACTACCTGTGTAATAACATATGTATATATATATATATATATATAAAATGTGTGTGAGTTATATATATATAAGTGTGTGCGCTTGTGTGCTGACTGTGTGCTGGATCCCCTTCCAATAGGGTTCGGGGGCGGTGTGCAGGTCTTCAGCGTGTCCACGTGGGGTCCGGAGGCGACGGAACAGCGGGCTCTGTTCCAACACCGAGGGCACTCCGTCCTGCCGTTGGGGGGCTCCGGTTCGGTTCGCACCACCTCCCACGCCTGGCACCCTGACCGCCCGCGCACCCTCCTCTCGGCCGCCACGGACGGCTCGGTCCACGTCTGGGACTGGGTCCACCCAAGGTCCGCCCAGGACTGAAGGGGAGAGGTATGGAACCGCCCCGCCGCCCCGACCAAATGTTGTTTGACTTCCTCATTCAAGCTGCTGGAGGTTACATTGGAGAGTTGTAGCGAGAGAGAGAACAGAAAAGATCAGGAGAGAGCAAGGATTTTAATCTTAACAACCAAAAGGAAGGTTTTACCCCAGCTCTGCTCCCATCCTACGTTTCTCCACCATTGAAAATTGTTGTATTTCACGCACCTGGGATGGACAGACAGGATGGACTCTCCAAATCAATTAGGAGAGAGAAGCCCTGATTGGTCAGAAATCTAAATAGGCTTATACGGAGGCAGAGGCAGTCAAGTGTATACAGCTATGCTCACAGAGCATTTCACTCACTAGTAGCTGGTGGGTTGTCAGAGCAGGTTGTTGGATGTTGGTACATCTTGCTCAAGTGTCCCTACAGTCATTCCGGATTGTACCTAGAGACGGCAGACCGGAACCACTACACTGTTCTGCCATTCTGCTGCCTGGACAATATGAATTTTTAACCTTGATTCTGAATCTTGTTACATTATTTATTTTGTAACATGAAGAAACTGTGGCACAACATGTTCTTTTATTTAAACGACAGAATGTTCCATTCCGTAACGGTCTGTTCTTGACGGCACATGGCTGTGGACATTGTAGATTGTGCTTGTGCATAATCCGTCATGCAAATTAATCGATGTTGTTTGTCCCATGAGGTTCAGTCCTATTGTAGTCAGTGGCGGATTTAGGCACGGGCCATAAGGGCAGCCGCCCGGGGCGGCATCTCTTTGGGGGCGGCAAAAGCGCTCACCAGGGCGGTGCGAGCGCTATGAAGCATCATACTGGTGAACTGGTATATTGCCCCCCCGCTGTCAACGATCTCAATCGGGGGGAAAGTTGGGAGAACCAATCTCTCCCCCACCCCTGTCGACAAATCTTGAACCTCCACTGATAGTAGTGTATTGCATATTGCGTACATTGATCTCTATGGTCATGTTGTTGTCTTCAGAACGGCAAATGGACTGGAACTACAACCTGAAACACCCCCTCAACACAATGAACTGCCAAACAAGAGAGCGTGTTTGGCTTGGAGGTCCGTCGTCTGCCGTGGCCTTCAACCGTCAGACAAAGAACGCAGCGCCAGAGAGGAGCTGTCGGCCGGAGATGACAGATTAATCTGCTTATACCATTAAGGAGTTTACATTAAATACAGACCTACAAAGAAAAAGTCAAGGTGTCCGTGCTCTTCTTGACCTAGTTCCCCATGATTGAACGTGATTATGGCAAGGACTGTACACCCACTGCTGTGCCCCCTTGCGGGGGCGTTTGATGGTTCAAACGCTGTGGGGAATTATGGGATGACCTTATGTTCTGGAGTGGTTCTCTGGCTGCACTGTATTGGAGGTAGCTGAGGTTTATCGCCAACATCCTTATATCAGCACTATATTTGTTGTAACATGCGTACTATATCTTTAGTACGGAGTATGCACGGAACAATTCAAACTTAAAACTTTAATAAATAAATAAACATCTTGCATTTGTGATCATTATATTTCTTATATACTAATATAGGAAGCAAGATATCATTTCATGGTGTGATGCAATTGTTCATCGCTTACACTACATTATCCAAAACTACACCTGTACTGGCCCTGACTGGAAAGCCTCAGGAAAGGTCAGACTGTACTACCTTTTATAATTTGAAAGGGTTTCACACACGCACACATATACACTTGGTTTTAGGAAAAAATGTGCTCCTCATCGGGAAAATGACAAACATTCAGCTAAATCCTCTTATATTTGTGCAGTGTGAGCTGTCAGTGGGGAGAGTTGCGTGTAGGCGGGTTTTGTCAACCATTAGTCACGGGTAGTAAGTCATCATGTCCTACTTGAAGCATTATGATCCATATTCAAATCCCCATGAGAGATACATCACCTTTTCCCTCTCTTATACCCATACAAACAAAAAGTCGGAAAATCGTGCTCTGGGACATGATTCAATAGATTAACGTTTGTGCGTACGAGCACGAAATCGTGTGATACCGGGTTGTACAAACACACACGTACCTTTTAAGGTTAAGTTCAAAATGTTCATAGGGTTTTCCCTCCTGACAGAATGTTATGTGGGCTTTATAAACTCTCTTTAGTTTTTATTTTGTGTTCTTTTAGTTTTTGTGAGTTATGTCGAAGCGGCCAAAATGGGTTTTCTCTAGAGGGTGGCTGGCATCTCCCTAGAGAGACAGAAGCTCAGCCATCCGTGAGGAACTCAGATTAGAGCCGCTGCTCCTCTACATAGAAAGGAGTCAGTTGAGGTGATTCGGGCATCTGGTAAGGATGCCCACTGGGCGCCTCCTTAGGGAGGAGTTCCAGGCTCATCCAGCGTGGAAGACCAAAGACAAGGTGGAGAGATTATGTAACAACACTGGCCTGGGAACGCCTTAGGTTCCCCCCGTCACAGCTGGTCATGTGTGTCAATGTGGGCCGGGAAAGGGAAGTCTGGGATCCCCTGCTTGAGCTGCTATTGAGCGGGAGTTACAGTATGTCGATGGTTCTTGGAATATTGTGCTACTACTAAGCTGAGGGGCTCGACTTCACAGGAAATTACAGCAAAACATTAGCCAGGTTTTTCTGTGACACTGATTGACACATCTGCTGTAAATTCTTCACCAATCTCCTGGGTGGTCCATGTGATTTACCGGAATTATCCTTTCATTTGACAATATGGCTGTGAGCCCCCGAGATCCCAGAAGCAATGTTCTCCTATCACATCCCAGAGGCAACGGGTCTGCACCTCTCCTGTTAATCAGCTGTCTCGTTTAATTTAATCTGTGCATATTATGGAATTTATCAATGTCCTTTGAACATTCTCTACTTCTGCATACGACCCTGTCACGTGTCATTCACGTTTCTTGTTATAAATTAGTTGTAGTGCCATGCATGCATCACATGGTATTCTTATTTTAACCATGTGCGCCATTTTTCTGTTTACGTGTCTATTTTGCCTCAGTATAATTACTGTTATTATCTAGTCCTGAAGATAATGTATAGACTCCTCATGCCAAGGTCTTCAACATATGCTTTATGTGTCTGAACACAATTTGAATCTCTCCAAGGGATACCACCCTGAGTCTCCAGCTCCCTGCTTTGCTTGCAGAGACGGAACTTCCAGAACCACAGATCCCCCCATTCTGAGAAATGTATGCTCTCATTGTATGAAAAAGTGTCCTCTAAATAGTATATAGGACTACTTAGGACTACTTCCTATCTCTCACATAACAACCTGTTTGACCTGCTTGACCCCCACCAGTCAGGCTTCAAGAAGGCACACGCCACTGAGACGGCTCTCCTCGCGGTGACTGAATCCCTCTGTGCTGCCAGAGCCTCGTTCCTCTCATCGGTTCTCATTGTCCTTGACCTGTCCGCAGCATTTGACACGGTGAACCACACGATCCTCCTCTCGCCAAACTTGGTATTGCTGAATCTGCCATATCCTGGTTTACCTCCTTTCTGACAAATCGTATCAGGTAACATGGAATGGTTCCTTGTCCAAACCTTGCACGCTTGACACTGGTGTCCCTCAAGGCTCTATACCAGATCTCTGGGCTCTGTAATTACATCACACAGCTTTTCCTATCACTGTTACTCTGATGACACTCAGCTGTTTCTCTCTTTCCCTTCCTCTGACAAAGCCCTGATTGCAACTCGCATATCAGAATGTCTGGCAGACGTCAGCACTTGGACAACTGCCCATCACTTGACGCTTAACCTCAACAAGACTGAGCTCCTCTTAATACCAGGTAAAGATTGCCTGCATATGGACTTACTGGTCACTGTTGAGAACATCACTGTATCTCCTTCCCCAACTGCCAGGAAAATCGGTGTGATACTGGACAATCAGTTATGCTCCACTGCAAACATCACTGCGGTGGCCTGATCCTGCAGATTTGCCCTATACAATATCCGCAGGATCCGGCCCTTCCTTACAAGGGAAGCAGCTCAGCTCCTAGTCCAAGCGCTGGTCATCTCCCGCCTTGACTACTACAACTCGCTTCTGGCTGGACTCCCCACGATTAAACTTTTGCAGCGTATCCAGAATGCGGCAGCGTGCCTCGTGTTCAACCTACCTAAATTCATGTGACCCATGTGATGCCACTCTTCCGTGACCTCCACTGGCTCCCTGTATTCACTCGCTTTAGATTCAAGGTGATGGTACTAGTATACAAGGCGGTCAATGGAACCACTCCTGCTTACCTCCAAATGTTGGTTAAAGCACACACCCCAGCCCGATCCCTTCGCTCAACTACCTCAGCTGGATGTCTGGTTCCGCCGTCCCTAAGGGCAAACAAGGGTTGATCTGTAAAATCGCAACTCTTCTCTGTCCTGGGACCACAATTGTGGAACAAGCTCCCTCCCGATGTCAGGATAGCAGAGTAGCTGACCAGTTTCCACAGAAGACTTAAAACTCACCTGTTCAGAGTTCACAGAGTTCAGTATTTTGTATAGTTTTAGTAGTAGTAGTAGTAGTAGTAGTAGTAGTAATTTGTAGTAAGCTGTTAGCTATCTGTTAGCTATCACTGCATATACGGGATACACGGTACACATACATATACACTGTATACGGGAAATATTATTGGGGAGATATTCAGGGAATAATATTATTTTCTTGGTGCATTAGAATCAAGGAGGTAATCGCCTTGACATGCAAATGTTGGGATTTAAGGCTTACTCCGATGTTTAGCAGAGGAGAGGACATATCTGTTGAGTATGTCAAGTAATTGCCAAAAATGTGTAGTACTCTTACACTTATCTGTGTAAACATCAGACAGAGCTGATGTTAACACAGATTTAAGTGTACGGTATGATTACACACACCCACACACACATACACACACACACTCATGCACACACATTAGTTTTTTTCTAATACCTCCATTAATTGTAACTACTTATTTTCTCCTTTTAAAGGATTCTTCCTGGTTCGTGTGTCGTTGTTAATGTTTCTCTGTATTGAGCAGCGGCCCTCCTTGGATCTGAGGTCATTTGGGACTCCGACCGGACCTTTGTAGGGGGGTTCCCCAGGACGCACACTATTTAGATGATCTTTTATGCACTCTGGCACCTATTAAAATTCAAAGATTATCATTGAAAATAGAAATGCGTACCTCAAAAACTGTTGTTTACTTTCCAGATTCATTATTAATTGTAATTGTAAAAATATCAGTAGTTGTTAGTAATTTGTATTCGTATTGAGTAGAAGCTGAACACTTCACAACTGCTATCATTAAACATTTATTGATGCCATAACATTTATTGATGCTCTCTCGCTCTCTTTCTCTGTCTTTCTCTCTGTATCTCCCTGTCTCTCTCTGTCTCTCTCTCCCTCTCCCTCTGTCTGTCTTTCTCTCTCTTACACTGAAATGTGAGTGTGCCAAGTCGTGTGAAGTGGATGCTGCTTGATTGACACACAGGTGACCTCCAGAAAGCCTTCTGATCCACTGTATCACGTTGTTCTCCAAAGCTCCGGATCTCTTCATTAAACATGTGGGGCCCTAGCTTCGGATGCTCTGGGCCCAACGACGCAGACGCAGACGATCCCTTAAGGAGAGGGTGAATGAGGAGAGAATAACATAGTGGGAGGGTGAAGCTTCTCTTCAGCCTGAGCCTTGAATGCAAACACACACCGAACGGATACCCCACAAAACTCTGCACTTTACCCCAGACCCAATAGCTCCGTTTACCTGGTTGCATCATTGTTTGGCTTGTTACCATGGTGGCGTCCTCGAGGTGATTTCAACTGCATTATAAGTCTGATGACACACTAGAGGGGAGCCTTTCCCTGTCTGGCCCCACCCTTATTCATAACAGCCACTAGGAACTGTTCAATAACATAACTGTTGCTGTGACTGTCAGAGAAGACCGAAAGAATCTGATCGAAAAAACATCTGCTGAATGACTTCAGCCAACATATTTGTGAAGGCCTTACTTTGGTTAAGAGCTGCGTTGATATTCAGCATGTCGGCTGTTGGTCTTGGCCCCAACCCGCTGACTTTGTGAGAGGAGTCATCTGCTTATACTGATCCATGCCCTACTGGAATGAAACCATAGCAACGTGGTCCACGTGTTCCAACAACAACAACATAAACACAATTTCAGCCTGTCACCCTGCTCCGGTACTTCCGGTAATATCCAATAACAACACCTCTGGGTGGCTGGGTGGCCGATCCCAGTCGTGAGCTAATATGAGGGTAATACATTGCCTTGTAGTGACCAAGGGTCCATTCCCACCTGGGGTCCTGTGCGACATATTCCCTCTTTCAACACACTTACCTGTCTCTCTTCAATGTCCTGCCCATAAAGGCACAACAAAATTACAATATGTAATGATATGATACAAATGTTTGAATAATATTATTATATTGCTTTATTAGTAACGCTTTATGGTCTTGGGTGAGGTGAGGATGGTTCCTATTTTCAAAATGTTAATGTCTTATTAACTTGTATGTTCATGTAAACAGACTAGTATTAATTAGTCTGTACCTTGACATGTTTCGACTACTTCCTGCAGTCCGTCCGTTTTGTGGAGAACTGCCTCCTCACGCCATATCGTGCTCATGCGCACGAACGTATCGTGTCCCAGAGCACGTATTTCTGACTTTTTTCGTGCTACACAGAACGAAATGTAAACCAATGCATTTTAAACAGGGTTACGCCAACTTTCTTCGTCATACACAGAACGAAATATAAACCAATGCATTTTGAATAGGATTACGGTTAGGGTTAGGGTTAGGGTTAGGGTTTAGGGTTAGGGTTAGGATTAAGGTTTAGGGTTAGGGTTAGAGTTAGGATTAGGGTTTAGGGTTAGGGTTAGGGTTAGGGTTTGGGGATAGGGGTAGGGTTAGGGTTAGAGTTACGTCGGAGAAACGCTCCCGTTCAAAATGCATTGCTTTACATTGCGTTCTGTGCAGTACGAAAAAGGTGGAGAAATGCTCCCATTCATTTACATTTCGTTCTGTGTAGCACGAAAAAAGTCAGACTATCGTGCTCTGGGACACGATTCAATAGATTAATAACGTTTGTGCGCATGAGCACGATATGGCGTGAGACTGGGCTGTGTGGGTCAGCATGTATGCCTGACCTCCACCGCCTCTCTGATCCACCGTTGGAATTGGTTGTTCTCTGTCCCTATGACCTTTGCCCCCTTCCCAATCCATGATGTGGTTCTCCCTCTTGCAGTGATCTGAGATCTGGCTGATTTTAGATTCTCCTGCTCCGCTTTCTGGTTTAGCGCACGTGTGAGAGCTCCAGATGTTTCCTTCTCGCATTCTTTTTGATGTGTTACATGAGTGCTGTTGTGTTTTTTCATCACCCAGTTCAACCTTTTCTGTGACGCCCCTGATGTAAGGCAGTATCACCACGGTGTTTGTCTTTTTTCTGCGGTTTTCTTTTTCGTTTCCTCTTTGTTTTCTTTTCGGCCCACTGCCTGCGTTCCTTTGTTGATGGCCCATTCGGGGTATTGGCAGCGTGGGAGTGCGTTCCTGATGTGGTTTTCCTCCTCCTGTCTGACCTTCTCATAGTGATCATGCTGGTGCAGTCATATAATGTTCGCACTACTTACATTTTGTGAGCTGTGTGTGCTCTGATGACCATAACAAATATTGGTCTGTATTGGTTTCCTGTATATTTTTATTTTTATGCTACCATCGTTCCTGTGTTGAATTTTCATGTCCAGGAAAGCAATGGATTTGTTGGTTTCTTCAGTTTTATGTTTCCCGTACAATCTACAACACACATACAACACAAATTAGTGTTAGGCAAATTAAAGTGCCTGTGTGTGTGTCCTATTTTCACTTTCTGTAATATGTCGTCCACGTACCTCTTCCAGAAATTGAGGCCACAGTGGTCCCGGGCTTCTAGTTATGGCCTTGGACTCCAGGTCTTCCATGAAGAAACTCATGATGGCTGTAAGTGGATCGCCCATTGCAAACACCTCTTTCTGTCTATACAGTTTCCCTTTCAACTGAAAATATGTGGATGTGGCCACAAAGTGTGTGATTTCCGATGTGGAAGAGGATCAAATCAAAAGGCAGCTTTTGATTGCAGTACCTTGGGTGCTTCAATGCACCCAAGGAACTGCAATTACTTTGATTGATGTGGCGGTGGAGACAGGCCCCACTCTATAGCCGCCACACCGCTGAATAATGATGGACTGTGACTGTTCAGCGGGCCCTTCAAGCTCTCCTCATAGTGCATGGTAGACACTCCAGCTTCCTCTGGGTCGTCCAGAGGAGCACGCTGTGTCAATGTCAGGAATAAAGCTCAGCCTTCAGGTCACTTTTTATAAACTAACATCCTCTCGCGTTAAAAGGTAAATACTGAGCAGAAAATAAACCTACAGATCCTATCCTATTTGATCCAAAGCTTGTTTGAATATTCCATTGTCAAGTTGTGCCACAGTGTATGATATGGGGTAGGCCTGGTTTGGCCTACTCCATTGATCCCATTGGAACGAAGGTAACTTAACACCTTAATGCTGGGTTTTTATTCATTCATCGAGGCCACCTCAACTCAGGTCAAAGGTGACAACCATCCCGATCACCTTTCTACACCGAAATAATCCTTGGTACAAAACACATGTACCAAGCAGAGTCATCAAATGATCGATTCAGCTGCACTTAGGGATTATAAAGGGTTGAGTGGATGTTGAAGGACTTGTCTCCTCTTCCTCAGAAGAGAGCCAGGTTTCCTATTCACCTCGCCAACTATCCCCTGATCGGCCCAGCGGGAGCCGGACAAAGTGTGTCCAGAAGTGCTGTCCCTCTCTCACACTCAAGGCTGAGAGGTTGTCTTCCCTTCTCCTGTGACAACGTGAGCTGTTTTTTTTCATATCCGGTCCACAAATTAGATTCTTGAACATTGGGATAATTTTAAACCTGTTTTGGAAAAGCAGTAAATTGATCTTATTTATACATCCAGTCTAAGTTGAACCGTGGTTAGAATGTGATTCAACTGATAATCCTGAACCCAGTGGACTGTGCATGTGTCTGGTATATTTGTCACCCATCAACTGTCATGTTCTCTGATTAGACGGCATGGTTTCTCCTCTCAAGACGTGCTGAGTGGTTATCAGACTGACCCTTGTTGGAAAGGCCAATACTGAAGTAAAAAGCCTTCTTTTAATTCATTTATCCACGGTTCTATACACGGTACGCCTCTCAAATCGAAACATTATTATGTTGAATTTGTTGTCAGTACAAAGTGAATTCCCTTTGAGAGGTTCTGGGACATGCTCTCTTTGTGGTCACGATAGTGTGATACTTGTGCATCCATACGGTTGAAATGGTATCTATTATAGTAAACGTGTTTGTTGGATAAGAGAGACTAAAGAGTGTATCTGCGTTCTGGTAAGAGCAAGCTTGATTTCATACATAAAAGATGTATAGGTTCTGTAATTAGTTGCTTTTGTGTCCAACTCAAGGGAAATGTATTTCCCTTGAGTTGCTGTTATCAAAGGGTTCAACAATGGTGTACAGAACATATGAATTACATTAAAGAATGATTTTGTTCTATATATTATTGCATATTCTAATTTTCTTTACATTAAGAAATGTTTTTGTTCTTGTTATTGTCATTGTATGTTTTTACAATGAAATAAAAAGGCATTTACAGCAGCAAAAGTGTACTGAAAAAATCTCACGTTGACAGTATAAAGAGTCTTGACATCATTTAACAACCTAAACTGGAATTCTGATTAAAACTAGCATCCCTTCGTTGTGTGGATTTTATTACATTCACATCTTCGTCTGCGGCCATCACTTTGGTAGGTGAATCAGTCAATCGCTGAACTGCGAATGAGAAAAGTGTCA
This sequence comes from Gadiculus argenteus, assembly GCA_900302595.1. Classification (NCBI taxonomy): domain Eukaryota; kingdom Metazoa; phylum Chordata; class Actinopteri; order Gadiformes; family Gadidae; genus Gadiculus; species Gadiculus argenteus. The sequence continues at coordinate 3,887 of OMLJ01000517.1, read as the reverse complement.
GTATATTTTTGTTATAATAGAGATGATTGGCGACATTATATTTCATTATCTACTTGAGCACCACTCGCCAACAATCATTTTGCAGCTTTATCTGTCACTCATAAAGATGATTGTACCCCTCATACAAATGCTGCACTTCAATAAATTATTACATTCTCACAGCTGCTGATTTAAAAGAAGATGTTCTTTTTTATGTCTTCATTATAGTCATCAATCCCCACACCCCACACCCTATTCCCAGCACTGGAAACTAACCTCCTATTAGAGCTGCAAAGATTCAACAAGTGTCCCTGTAGATTCAAGAGGCATTTAAAAAATATTTTTGGCATTTAGCTGGCAGGAGCTCAAACATTTACATTTCTACCCAGACACCTTTACCCAATATTAAGCAGATGTTTTCTGCAGAAGGTACACAAATGAGACTATGTCAATAGACTGCACATGCTTCAAAGTAATGGCTGCAATCCAAACTGGAAATACTAGAAAGCTTGCAACAATGCTTCGAAGAGAAAACATAGCCCACTATACGTCATAGTGAAATTGGTCAATCACGTCCAGGCTTCTTCTATTAACACCACCCTGGTACTGAATGAAGGGTCCAACGAACACGTATGACCTAAAATACAAGAATCAATACAGAATCACTGATCCCCAGGATTCAATTGGGTAAGGTTAGTTACGTTACAGAGGTTCTCTGTAGAATACAAATTGTGCCGGTAAAGAGTGCGAAACGCCCTTAGGCTGCAGGAAAGCCTCACTGACCTTGTGAGGTTTACCTCAACACGTTATAGCTCAGCCTTCAGCCACAGAATAGACAGTTGTGTTTTTCTTTAAACATGTTTGTGTTGACAACAGAATGACCATGGTTGTATATGCCTTTCAGTGGATTCTGTGTGTGGGGCTCAGTGAGGTGTAGAGAGAATGTTGTCTAAAGTATGCCTATGAATGAGACCTTCAACTCAATGACTAGTCAATCCAACTCCTTTCTCCAGTTTCTCAGGAACCTTTGTGTTGTGTACATTTTCTTATGGATTTTGTGTGATTTTGAGGTCAATCAGAGCCATACTCAGTTGGCCTAGTCTCAAATAAAGAAAGGAAAACAAGGTGGTGTAATTTATCACTTTCAATTAATCAATGTTTTATTGAGGCTATCCAAACGAAAACTTCCCATTCCACATTTCAGGCCTCCCTTCAAAGCTACTCCCCCGAAGGCATAGCCAGCTCTGGGCGGAGCCAGACGTAGGGCTCTGGGTGAAGCCAGAGCCCTGGTTGGACCCAGAGCTCTGGGTATGGCTCTTCACCCAGGGCTCTGGGTCTGGCTCCGCCCAGAGCTCTGGGTCCAACTTGGGCTCTGGCTTTACCAGGGGGGCAGGCTTTGGGTGGTTAGCTTCAGCCTATTAGCACCGTCCTACTTCAGGGTTCTGTTCCTACTCCCGGGGAACAGTTGTGCACGAGTTTACTGCAGGACACAAGCTCTGTCTCGTGGAGGCGGGACCTGAAGAACCACAGAGCCAATAGCAGCATGTCGTTACCGTTATCCCACCTGCGAGCGCACTATAGCGGACCAATGAAATGACCATGCTAAAACTATGCGCGTTCCCGGTGAGTTGCGTCCTACCTATCTGTAACGGGGCACACTATTGGCTACCAAGACCGTGATCGGAAATGACCTGACGGAAAGTCAGGTCATAAGGTCTTGACCCCGGACATAAATCCATTCATTCAATTCAGACGATTTCGGTCCAATTACACAGCAGAAAAGTTGGAGTGATCATATATACAGTATATATACACACACACATATATATATACATATATATATATATACATATATATACATATATATATATATATATACATATACATATATATATATATATATATATATTATTTAACACACACACACACACAAATATATTTAGATTTTCTTTTATTTAAAATTCTGTCAAAATTTGAATCTAACAATAACATACTGGATTACATTCAAATTGAAGCCCTTTTAGTTTAAAATAAAGAATTTCAATGCAAAAATTAACACCTTCCAATCAAACCAACCAACAAAAAAAATGAAATGTAAATAAAAATACACCACCAAGACATGAGAGCTCATGTAGAAATCCAGGACAATTCATTCATCAGGCGAGTTACCTGAATATCATTATAGTCCCTCGAACATGATCTGTGCTCCACAACTCCCAGTTGGTCATGAGCAGAACTCGTCTGTCTATTGAGTCTTGCCCCAGCTCCCTGTTGTTCAATTGTTCCTTGAACAGCCACTCAGATAGCAGATACAAACACTTTCCCATTGAAAGAGCCCCTATTTTAGACCTATTCTATAACATATCTGGGTAGACACTTTTGATGTCACTACTCCATTTTGTATTCTCCTGGTGGTAAAATAGGGCTCCTTTAACGATGGGGATGTGGTGAGGACAGCCCAGGACAAGCACCCTCTCCCTGGGTTAACGCTGACCTAGTGGCCTATAACTGGGAGCTTCATCCACTGGTCTGGGGAGTCTGTTTTAATGGGCAGCATCAGCTCGGCCAATGTGACCCTTATCCTCCAATTAATGGATGAAAGTCCAGAGTCAAATGTGTTTTTTCTTTACCCTTTAGACTGGTCTGTGGTTTGGGGCAGTGTGGGGCAGTGAAAGCCCTGTCTGACTGTGCTCAAAGGCGATACAATTATATTTGACCTCACTTGAGTTTCTGAAATAAAAACACACCATCACACATGCACACCAACAATCTCTGTAATTCAGGAAGTCCTAAACCCAGATGACTTCCTGTCTTGGGGGTGGTGGGGGGTCAGGCGCTAGAGACAGCGTCGTCACATAACTAATACAATACAAGGACAAACGCAAATCTGTACAAAACAAGAAAAGGAAATCATTGTTTAATATCAGAAGGTGTGGGGAGAGGGGCAACAAAACCAGCTCTTCGCTGATGGCCCGGTTTGAAGGGCCTCTTAAAACTCTGAGCCAGAGATCAACGGGTTAAGTGCAATTCAGAGCTGGTAGGTCGCAGGTAGGAGATCCTCTGATCCAACCAGTCCTGTGAAAACAGCCGCCTGGTTGTGTTACAAATGTGGATTTCCATGTTAATTACAAAGTATTCTTCCCCTCCTGTGGTGCGGAGCAGCATCTCCAGGGGTCTCACACATCATACATCAAATCATCTTCAAAACATGTACAAAAATAGACTAGGATCCCTTTTTTTCTTGTTTTATTCCTTGTTCCGCCTATGGGAACATGATTGTTAGCAGGCGGCGTAGAAAGCAGAGCTAAGCTAGTTGGGTCAGTGAACACAACCATATGAGCCTGAACAATCCTACAGTAGACCGCTTTAGAAGCCACCGTAGCAATTAGCATTAGGTTTAGACTGTGAAAGAAATGTTATTTTAATATCTTTAGAAAGACACTCGCCCAGAAAGCAAGAAGGGTGACGGTTAAGCATGGCTGTGACGCTGCCCATCGTATCCAAACAGGTGTCAGGCAAATACAAAAATATATCTTAACGTGGGGGAGAAGACGCATCCTTCAAAGAGGACCACTCTCGCAGTAGATTGTGGGCACAAGGCCACCCAACATGACGCACACACAAATGGATGCCAACTGTTGCGCTGTGGTGTAGGGTTGGGCCCATGGCTCTGGGGCTGCAGCCTCACACACACTTATGATAGACTGAGTTTCACCAGTGAATTGAATCTCATCAACCTCAAAAGTTTGGTTTCACTGTCCGTCGCTTTTATTGGCGGGCACAAAGCACATTCTAATAATCTCTTTGTGGTCGTTATTGTCCCTTACTGTCAAAGGTTAAACTAAACGTTTCAATGAAGGGTTACGCATAGAAAAACAGGAAGAGAAACCAGAGGCAGGACTGACTTG
>OMLJ01000509.1:2140-12426 GCA_900302595.1 Gadiculus argenteus | reverse complement strand
TCTCTCTCTCTCTCTCTCTCTCTCTCTCTCTCTCTTGTCGTGGCAAATGACACTTATGAATATGAATATTAATAAGAGAAAATGCTGCCTAAACCAGATGAGATTTTTAAATGCAAAAAGCACACAATACTTGTAGACAATCATGGTTGTATTTTGATAATGGTGTTACAGTGACATACAAGACGATTATACAGCACAACATGGAAACATAACATAACATAACATAACAATAGACATGAAACAATCACCAGGCCTACATACGTTACCCAGCTGAAAGTTCCCCAGTCTCCTCCATTCAGGAAGCTAGCTCTGACGCTATGATAGCTCCGTCAGAAGCTAACCCCCCGTCCAACAACCTCCCCTCTGAAGAGGTTCCTCGGTTAAAAGACCAAGTTCTCTCAACCTAAATGATTCTTATACTCTCTGGACTGCTACCCCCTCTCTGAAGAGATGTTAATCTCTGTCTTTGAAGCCTCAGGGGTGTGACACAGATGGGTCCGAGAACCCCCTCTTATCAGCTCAACCCCAAACTCTCCACAGGAGGTCAGGACACACACAAATGGCGCTCTCCTTTGTTATGAGAACGCAGGATGCAAATACAGACACAGAATACATAAATTACAGTAGATAAGTAGAAATGTAGTATGGAACAAATTCTAAGTTCACAAAAGGCACCCTTATACAGATTTTTCCATCACAGAAGTGTGCATTGATCCACACTTTTGAACTGTTTTGAGTACATCATCCGGGTCCTTTCAGTACACTTCTTTTCCCCCGATTTGAATTGGAACGTCCTACTACATACTCAAACTAAGTATAATGAGTATGGATAGTATGGGTATTGGAACACGGCCCTGGTTTCAGAAGCCTCACGTGGCCCAGGCTGATTTGACTCTGGGGCTGGGTGAGGCCGCGCCTGTTGCACATTAAGTAATGAGGTTCACAGGTTAAACAAGCCATCACCACACACACACACACACACAGGGAGAGATCTCCTGTGCCCTGTACCACAAACCTTGCTGAACATACCCAAGCTTTCTTGGGAAAAACCTGGCCCGACTTGAGACGCAACTCGCGATCAGAATTCAACGGTACCACAACGCTTGCTTAGGATTCGTTTAGTCGAGCCAGGTTTTCAACTTTAGGTTCAATGCGCGGTCACGTGAAAGGGGTGTTTATCGCATAATTTTGCTCACCTTTACAAATTGGCTAGATCTATTTCACTCAATTAACTCATATTAGGAGTTCAAAAATCTGATAACAGCTAGGGGCAACACAGTTGCACATAATAAGGCTAGGGAGGCGTGCTGGCAAAAAATAGCAGATTGTGTAAATTGATATATAAGCGAAAAGATTCTGCATATTGTCTATAAAATAACTATGCCAAATGCAGAATTGTTTGCCATTAATCCAAATAGAGAAATTATTATTTAAAAAATGCAAACGCAACGTCTCCAACCTGCCTTATTCTATAATTTAGTTTAATTCACTTTGAATACACCCAAAATGTATCACATGTTTTCAACTGCTGAGATGTAGCAGATATTCAAGACTTACACGCTACCTCCACTCTATCACTCTCTCACGGAGACACAGTGCGCAACACTAAGCATTATCTACATAATGTCCATCAAGGACGATCAAAAAGTGAATATCCTCTGATAAGAACCTGTATCTCTCATAAAGAATATTCTCAGGCAATGCTAAGGGATCTGTCCCAAAAGACCCTCTGTCGGAGAGACCCTATACGGTACGGGCTCCAACGTCCACGGGAAAACCCACAAATGATGACGACATTGTCAGAAGCGGGGTTAGGAAGCTGCGCACGCCGATCTAACCTGATAGACTGAAGCTAGACTAAGCCGATAACCTAGTCCGGACCAGGTTTGGTTGAAAGCATTAGTCACCATGGTGATACAGAGACACTAAAAGAGATCGACTTTCGTGACACAGCTAAGCCAGACTTTTAGCTCAACATACCTCGCTAACTCACGAATCGAGGTTCGTGGTACAGGGCAGAACTTTTGTCTGGAGGAACCCAATATACACTCCATCCCCCTAGGTGGGGGCCACACTCCACCTAGGTGACTACACTCCCCCTAGGTGACCACACTCCATTTAGGGGGAGTGTGGCCTCCACCTAGGTAACTACATTCCCCCTAGGTGGGGGACGCACTCCACCTAGGTGACTACACTCCACCTAGGCGGAGTATAACCTCCACCTATGGGGCCACACGCCATCTAGATGACCACACTCCACCTAGGTGACTACGCTCCACCTAGGGGGCCACGCTCCATCTAGGAGGCCACGCTCCACCTAGGTAACTACGCTCCACCTAGGAGGCCACGCTCTATCTAGGAGGCCACGCTCCACCTAGGAGGCCACGCTCCACCTAGGAGGCCACGCTCCATCTAGGAGGCCACGCTCCATCTAGGAGGCCACGCTCCACCTAGGTGATTACGCTCCACCTAGGGGGCCACGCTCCACCTAGGTTACTGCTACACTCCTCCTAGGTGGAGTGTGGTTTGAGAAAAGACTGAGATTATTATTACAATAATGAATTAGATCAGATCATTCATCATTAATTAGATGCCTCATAAATCCAAATAATTTTGCGATGATGATCATTATGTAATAGGTATTACAATGACTGTTTGACTGTATGAAAATGACTATATGAAATTGTTGATATAAATTGTAATTCTAGATATTCTTATTATTGTAATTATTATTTTTTAACAGCAATGCCTCAACCTGTGACTGGTTGAAAGTTTTCAATCTGTTGACATATGTATCTGTAAAGCAGGTGTCTAAAAAGTTTGGTTTCTTTTCGCCCCTAGGGGGTGCTAGAATTTGTGGTCAAAGTCAAACGACTTCTCTGAAACATGTGCCGTGTTCCAATACCCATACTATCCGTACTCGTACTACTTAGTTTGAGTATGTAGGGCGTTCCAATTCAAATTGGGGGAAAAGAAGTGCACTTAAAGGACCCAGATGGTGTACTCAAAACAGTCAAACTGCGAAGTGTGGATCGATGCTCACTTCTCATACTCAACGGCCGCCATCTTAGCTACGTAGCGGAAGAGGCGGAGCCAGGTTGAGAACAACGTCAGTGCATTTTCCACATAGCCTGCATTCATTTAGTCATTTTGTACTTTTTATAGCTTTTATAGGTTTTTATAGCTATTATGCGTAAAGAGTTCACCGTTCAGAGCGGGATGTTTATTGTGGGGGGAGGAGCCGCGAAGGCAGTTGCATTCGTCACTTCCGGTTAGTGCACCGCGGAGTATTCGATTTGGAACACACTGACATCTGAAACTCAGCGTACTCAGTGAGTACGGATAGTGTACTAAGGTTGAGTGTACTCAAGGAAGTACGGGTATTGGAACACAGCACTGGTTCCTATTTTACATGCTTTTCCCCCTGGAGATATAAGATCTGTAGGATCTCTTTTTATTTATATATATTTGTACTTAAATGTTAAGGCCACCCCATTTACCGCAAATTATTTATTATACCACACAACAGTAAACACTAGCCAAACTCCATTTTGACTCAGCACATTTGTTTTCCGTAAAGCATGTTTATTTATAAATGTACTATTTAATTGAACACCAAATATCGTTTTAGTAATGTGGTATTGTCCAAGTCTATGAGAAGGAAAAGTTTCAACTCTTGTAGTCTTTGTATCTATACAGTCATTGACATGTCTCTCCTTTACGTTGGTGTAAGTTCAGCCTCTTGGTATTAAAACCTTGTGTGTTTCAATGTTTCATGTGGAGAGCATTTCAAGTCAATCTTGTAAATCTTGAATTTAAGTTTAGAAACCTCTGCTTCCTTGTGTCAAACTGCTTGGTACATTAGTTGGTAAACTACAGTACATTGCCATCATTACTACTGGGTTTATATTTCATGTTATTCTTAATTTGTATGTAACATCATATTTAATGATATGCTGATTGTATTGTATTTGTTACTTACAATATTTAAAAAAAGTGCAAAACTAAAACATAAAGTGCAAGACATGCACAATGCCCCCAATCCCCAAATGTACTGCCCGGAGTTTAACATTTTTATCTCTTGACCAGGAGAATGAACCTGAAGTACACTACTCTCTCAAAAAATAAATCCAAAGTTTCCTTCTAATTGCATATTAATGCAAGACTAAAAATATTACATGGACAAGAAAACTGGTAAATAATCATAGACTACCACCAGAGGGTGCACAAGTTTACTTTATGCAGTGAGACGCTTTCACAAGCAATGGATAAGTAAGTGTGATAAGCAAACTCAGGCAACACGCATATAAACCCTTGCAACAGCCTTTCCTGGAGCATTTTTGGTGTCACTCTTAATTCTGTGGTTGTAATTGAAACCACCAGCTTGCGATGTCTCACTCATGGGGATATGGACCAAATAATGGTGAGGCATTTGCATTGTATTTATAGCACCTATTGATTAAGTTCATCTTTAGATTGTAAATATAGTTAAATAGAATTAAAGATAAAATTAGGATTTTCATGGTGGCTTATTTTGGCTTATTTTTTGAAGAGCTTAGTTCAAGGCATTACTATATCTATGTTCTCAATCTAATTCTGTTTCATAGGGCCTGAGACTTGGGCAGAAGGGTATTCTGTTGCTAATGGACCCAGGCAGTCTCCGATAAACATCATTCCCAACCAGACCCAGTATGATCGCTCTCTGAAGCCACTTAAATTAAAGTATGACCCGTCCAACTCCAGTGGCATCCTCAACAACGGACACTCCTTCCAGGTGGACTACGTAGATGATGGAAATACTTCTAGTGAGTACTGCCCGTTGTAGGCTCCTAATGAAGTGAGGTGAACTGAACTACTCTGGCTGCTGCTGTCCTTGAAAATGTATCATGTTTATGTTGACATGTGGGGCACAGATCTGCTAATCAGACCTTAAAAAAATGGCTTGGTAAACAGTGTGTGAGTGATTATATGGGGACGCTAGAGTCTGAAACTATAACAACTTAATCTGGAATGACTATCTGCAGGTAATCTAGATATCTTGGTTGCATCCTCTACTTCGAAACATTTACCTAGCATCATTTTAGTTGTTTTGCCATTGCACAGTGCATTTTCCAGTGCACTAATCGTAAGAGGAGCCAATATGCCTACAGTCACTCTTAAAAAATTATATTCAATTATCTTTTATTCTATGAAATGTTCTTCTTAGTCTGATTTCTGCCCTCTCTCCACAACTCCTAAGCATTGACTGCCGGTCCAATTTCTGGAATCTATCGTCTAAAGCAATTTCATTTTCACTGGGGTGCCAGCGATGACAGAGGTTCTGAGCACACAGTCAATGGAGTCATGTTCCCCTGTGAGGTACGGCCTTCATACTGTATAGAAGTGAACTATTGTAGTGAACTTTTACCTTTTTGAAGGATTTTTTTAAATATTAGAAGGTAAAGTGACCCTGAGGGAAACACAAAAACTGAAAAATTAATGGATAATTAACACCCACACTATCTAACACATTATCTAATGTTTTAAACAAAACACTGATTAACTAAGTCAACCTAGCCCTAAATGAAGCACACACACACAAACACATTGATGCCATGAAGCTCTAGAGATTCTAGTTTGATTCCCAAACTTGAATCTATATCAACTTTTCATGTTCTCCCTCTGTGAGTCTTATCAGGAAGTAAGGCATGTCAGGCGATGATAAGGCCCCCCCAGCAAAGCACCCTGACAATGACAGTGAGATGAGTGGATCGAGCGTCATATCATGTTTTCATTCTGCTTTCTGTAACAGCTCCATCTGGTGCATTGGAACACCAAGTACCCCAGCTTCGGGGAGGCTGCCAGCCAGCCTGATGGCCTGGCCGTTGTGGGGGTCTTTCTAAAGGTGATTTTTTTATTTTGAATCAGTTGAATTGTGTTTACAAGCATTTACATTTTAACTGTCTAGTTTCTTCTTGGGTTTTCATTTTGGGTTTCGGTTGTGAATTTATTGAATGTATTATGACTTCATAATGACTTTTAATAATAATAATAATCTTTTGACTAGTCCAACATAGGTTTTATAATTTGATTTTTTTTTCAATAACAATTTTCAATAAGTGGCCAGAGACACATAGAAGGCCATCAGGATAATTAAATATAATTAAATTATTTGGTTTAACCACCGTTTCGCGGCAATGAGGAACTGATGGATGCAGTCCAGGCATTTGATCATTCTTACCCCTATCATTCTTGGTTGACGGTATAATCGGACCCTTTTGCTTTTGGTGTATTGACACCACTGCAGAGATGGCAGTGCATATGCACACAGCTTGTTAAGATCCAGCAGTACAAAATGTTTTTTGTACAACAGTAAAGACATTTGAGTGTATAAGGTTAGATGCATTTAATTTGAGGAAGACATACCAGGACTTGGGTTGTGTGCATTACCAGGTGTGTCAGTCTTGCTATTGGAGCAAGTCCGCATTATAGATGTTGTTTGGTTCCCAAACATTATAAATGGCAGATATTCCTTTTTATGATCATCTTTTGCATAGGACATTACCTAGATGGATATCAAGCCCTCTGCCAACAGTCAATTAATGTGTGTCTGTGTGTTTCTTAATTTCTGTATACCCCAGATTGGTTCAGCGAATCCTAGACTACAAAATGTTCTGGATGCACTGAATGCAATCAAATCCAAAGTAAGTTACCCTAATCAAGTATATATGTGCTATTACATTAATGTAAAACATTAACGCTTTTTCCACCCAGAAAGGCATGGACGCCTAAGGGATCCAGTTAGGCAAACTGCTTACACATTATAATCTATTATCTTATCATTTCCTCTATGCAGGGCAAGCAGAACAACTTTGCAAACTTTGATCCAAAAACCCTTCTTCCTGTTTCTCTGGACTACTGGACTTATGATGGATCCCTGACCACTCCCCCTCTGCTAGAAAGTGTCACTTGGATTGTTCTGAAAGAGCCAATCAGTGTCAGCCCTGCACAGGTAGTTATTGTATTTCTTCACTTATCCTTGTCTATTCCATAATTTCACAACATCCATTTTACAATATAGTTTACAGTTATAGTTTGTGATTCATATTTTATGAATAACTAATATAAATCAAATTTTACGTAATAAATAAATATCATAATACCAGTTAGTTAAGTCAGTTATGTCAGGTTTAGTTAACCCCCGTTTTAGCAGAAGAAATTAAGCCTAGGATTTAATAGAAAAAATAACACTTTAATTAGCCTTTTTACTAGTTTTGTAGTATTTATCAGATTGTTGGTATTGATTAAATTTTCCAGAAAACACTGACTGTTATTACATGTGTCCATAATGAACCGGGTCCATAAAGTACCCCCACCATAGTAGGAAAATGCTACCTTATGTCCAGTATTTTAATAATTATAACTATAATAATTATAACTGAAGAATTTTATAATTTGCTCAATGCATCCATGTCCCTCTTTGAGGGCTAGGCACATTATTACTTGTCAGGTGTTTTCTTTGGTTAATATTTAAAATATTACATTTGTATTATACTGTACAATAACTCATTTTGGTCAATCTATTGTGATCACAGGCACTTGCTTTTGCTTTCCACACACATCTGAATAGAGTGTCATGTGTTACGTCATATATATGTCATATGTATTTTTTATATTGGAACAATAAATATGTAGCAAAGATAGGCATATTCATATTTATGATTATATATGTATTTATATATTCACAAACCCAATTTTAACCAATAACCATAAACTAAAAGGGAGTATAATTTAATCAAGTAAGTGCAATGTATGTGAGGCAAAACAAGGCAAGCATATTTTTACAATAATTCTCCAAAGGGAGTAGTCAGATCTCAGCAAGCATGCACAAGTGAGATAAGACATTCTGGGTCCTTAAGGGGCTGGTAATTGGCGGTGGCTGTATCTCACTACTGCTAACTTCTACCCACCCATAACTGTTCATGAGAACTTTGAGATAGCGCTGTTCTGTACAAATAAACACATGCATACTACATAGTTATTTTATTGTTATATTGGACCACATTTACTAATAGTATTTCAATGGCTGATCAAGGGTAGTTACCTAACAGTAAGGCCAAATGACAATGCTGTTCATCAATGCTGTTTGTTGCCATCAGAAGCTTGGACCTAAACTGACTGTTTCTATCTCTTTATCGTTTCCCTGACCACCTTATCAGATGGCTCAGTTTCGCAGTCTTCTCTTCAATGCTGAGGGAGAGGATCCATGTTGCATGGTGGACAACTACCGACCACCACAGCCTCTGAAGGGACGCGTGGTTCGCTCATCTTTCAAGTAAAGAGCCTTTTCTCTGGCCTACCATGTGCCTCCCTACATACGACTTCCTCTGGATCCAACCCTCCCCACTATGTTACATTGTATTTTTATTTTCATTATTTCTTTTGGGTATTACTTATATTTTGTGATTGTTTGAGAAAAATCTGGAAAAAAAAGCTTGAATTACATACAAATGAAATCTTCTTATACAGACATTTCTCTCAATTTTTCATTCAGGTAATATGATGATAATTGATAAATGTGATCTTTTTTCAATTAACGTAAGACATTTTAATTAAGATTATTACCTTAATAAATTAAGAATAAATTAACAAGTAAATTCCTGCAATCGTGAACCAGTGAAATATGTTTTGCATATATTTTAGCTTTTTTCAAGTCGACGATGTATGGATATGTATTTGTATGGTATAAGCAGCATAGTATATGTAGAACAGTATAGTGTGGTGTTATAGAATAGCATATCAAAGTCATCATACTGATGCTCATATGCTCAGGCATGTTTTTCTTAGTCCTTTATGCAGCAGTGCACAATTAAATAGCTTGTTGGATTCTTTGTGTTTAATTTGCAAATAAATAAATACTCAATACATTATCTAATGGAGTGAATATGTACAACAACAATCTGTCCAAAATAAAAGCAATGTTATTTGCAAAAGCTAATTAGTTTAGAGGTTCAGAACACAACATAGGATGGTGACTAACATTTCACCTGGGTTAAGATGGGTCTGGATTGGATGTTTATTACCATTTGTGTCTTGTTATTTTTTTATACCAGTATGTTCCTCCTGTTTCCAGCTGACTACATTACAAATGCAAAAAATATATTTTCAGATATTCTATGTTAAATTCTGAACATAACGTATATATAAAACATGGATGCCAAATTTTCATGAAGCGACAAATACTATGCTACTAAAATACTAGACCATTCCGGAGCTCATAGTGAGGTGGATGAGGGGAAGATGACAACCATTATTTTCCTCTCTACTCTATAAGCTGAATCGACAAGAACATTTGTTTAAAACAAAGTTTTAAACAAATGTTGCTGACTAAGAGTTAGTCAGCATTTTTAACAGCATCATACGTATCATGTTGACAAAGTATCTATCATCTTGATTGTTGTATATTATAAGACTTTAATAGTCATGCAACTTAAATAATGGCTACTATATTACCATCTTTCCCTTTGAGAAACACTTGATGCATCTGCATCACACTAGGGAGGGTGGACAAGATGTGTTCAATACACTCCCTGATAAGAGAGAACCAAGTGACAACCAAACAGCTGAAGATAAATGATAAGTACTCTACCCTAACCCCAAAATCAGGTACAAAATATAAATGGGTGATTGTACAGAATTTGTTGGTTGAGTCTGAACATTTTCTTCCGTCTAAAGAACTGTACCCTACATGTCTCACTTAAAGCACAAAATGGAAAGTCAAATATAATTTACTAACCCTAACTTTGTGAAGGGAATTTAATGTTCAGGAGACTAGTATTTTAAGTGAACCACATTTATTGCCAACATATTTTGCGATTAGGTGTCTGATGGTGTGGAGACACTCTGAGACTCTGGATGGAGTGCCTCGGTCCAAGAGGACACCATTTTTCTCCTAGACAGGAGGAGCTGAGTCCCAGAGGTGGAGGGGATGGAGGAGGGCTGCAACGAGTCTCAAAAAACAACAAGCAAGCGAAAAGCATCAGAGAGATTCAAACACAGCACGTTGACCAGTGATTGGACCCCTGTTAATGCATGAGGTCCTGATTGGTTGAGAGATGAAGGGAGGGGCCTGTGATGACAGTGTGGGAATTCAGAACCTGACATAAATCAATATGTTCCAGTAATGAAGCCAGTCTAGTCTTCAACAATTATAAATATGATAATAATTTGATTCCTCTCCTGGATCTGACATTATAGGTTAAAGGTCCCATGGCTTGCTATTTTATTGATGTTTATATATAGCTGTT
>OMLJ01000508.1:0-16041 GCA_900302595.1 Gadiculus argenteus | reverse complement strand
GGAGGGGGTGGGCAATTGGGACCACTGACCTGTATCTTGGTGCAGTGCTTCATCTTCTCCTCCTGAGGGATGGTGTTGGTGACCACCACGGCTTCAAAGCAGGCGTTATTGATACGCGAGATGGCCGGACCAGAGAAGATGCCATGTGTAAGAATGGCGTAAACCTTTGTCGCACCAGCGGAAATCAATCTGAAAAAGTGTGGGAGGGGGAAAAAGACAATCATTTGTTGTGATACCAACACCATGTAAACACAACTATAGAAAATCGACAGTGGAATGCCGTTTGAGGATTCAGCAACAATTAGATAAATCCATCAAACACTCTTCCCAGTGGACACGGTTCAATGTTCAATCCGTGGTCAACTTGTATAACGAATAAAAACACGAGGGGCTTACTTGTCAGCAGCATGGCAAATCGTGCCACAGGTGTCGGCCATGTCGTCCACGAGAATGGCGACCCGATCCTTCACGTCCCCAACCAGCACCATGCGGTCCACCTCGTTGGCCTTTTTCCTCTCCTTGTGGATCAGGGCAAAGTCCACGTTCAACCTGTCCGCTATCGACGTGACCCTGGCCAGAAGAAAAAAGGAAGAAAAAAAATTGCCCACGTTGAATAAAACCCAGTTTGTTTCCATGGTACAGATAAGCAAGGCGGTGCTGTCCGACACTGCCAACTCCGACAGAGATAGGCTCGGGGCTCACATTGCCTAAAGCACCCTCAACGGTCAAATTGCGCAACTAAAATCGCCAAACAAAACCAAGACGAGCCCTGGCTTACCTCTTGGCTCCGCCTGCGTCGGGGGACACGATGGTGCAGTTCTTCCACTCGCTGATGTTCTCCTTGATCCACTTCAGCACGGCGGGCTCGGCGTACAGGTTGTCCACAGGAATATCGAAGAAGCCCTGGGTTCAGAACACAAGAACAGAGGGGCACAGGAGTCACGGAAACTGGAGCACGGGGTCATGTGGCGGGGCAGCGACGTGGTGTGGCCACGCCGAATTCACTCGCCGACGAGCATTCATGTAAAATAAAGGGCGAGTAGTTTGAGAGAATGAATAAGGGTGAGATCAAGTTTCGATGTTTGACATGAACAAACAAGATTAAGTGTTTGACATAAGACAGACAAGCAGCAGGTATAAAACAAATAATGTGACTCCAGACAAATGAGAAAAAAACAACAACGAAGTTGTTACAACAACGAAGAGTAGAGTGCATTGATTTACACAATTCAAGATGCTGACATTTATTGATACCAGGGAACGTCATGACTCAAGTACAGTCTTGTGTGTTGTGGTTGGAGCAAAAAAGGAATGTCTTTAACAATGTACCCACTCGTTGTCTTTTTACTTTGCCATTGAAATGATGAGTCATAATGTGGAGCCATTGTTGTGTTTGAAACTGCCAAAGCGTTTCTTAGGGACATGGTGTACATGTATGTGTAATGAGCCTAGGGATTTATATTGCTTTAGGATTTTACAGTACTACAACTCTGGAGACCTTGATATGGAGTACCAACAAGAACTCCCATAATGTTTTTTTTAAATAAACAAGCCCTATAATTTATTAAATAGTATTATACAACAAACAATGCAAGTAAAAGTGTGCCTATTCTGTGTTGGAGCTTTTTCAGTTGGGGTCGTTTGTCTTAAATTGCTGCTCACCTATTCTCACAATAAAGAATCATCTTAATTCTGATGGAAGACAAGCTCATATCTAGGTGAACAGGGCACTTGACATTTGACTGTAGAAATACACTTCTGAAAGCTTCATCCACTCGCAAGTCGAGTTTCTGTAACTGTAACCATGTGACGTTCCCCATGTGAGTTTGTGTTACTCAGCCCTTTCAGTTTCCGGTTTCACACCCAGGCTCTGTGCCGGCTCACTGCAGATTTTGGCAATAACATAGTAGGACTGCGCAATCCGAGAAGAGTGCTCACCTGTATCTGAGAGGCATGCAAATCCATTGTGATGATGTGGTCCGCCCCAGACACGGACAACATGTTGGCCACCAACTTTGCAGAGATGGGAGCACGGCTCTGCAATGACATGGATAACTTTAGTCACACAAAGTCACTAAATGACATGACATGCTATAAAATGTATTTTTAATAGAATAATGCAGCAGCTATTTTTTTTTAATACGGGGCAGAATTTATCATAACCCTTTTCCTTGTTCTTTAAAATCTTAACAGGTGTTTACCATCATTGGAGATAAGTTCATATTTACATAAAAAAACACCATAATAGCATGACAATAAGGTAATCGCTAAATGGCAAATATTTGCGTTTTAAGTTATCCATACACAAGGAGCAAAACCAGTTTGATTACAAAGATGGTTTAGTAATATATGTTTGTCTTAACATAACCCTGGATAGATAAGATCAAAAAGGCATGGAAAATGTTATACATCCTGTTAGCTTGGCTAGTAGAGTCCATCCATATTAATTAATTGACTTTTAACCTTATCCCAAAGTGATATTAGTGATATTAGGGAGCCAATTATTGATGGTCCTGTGTTAACTGGTCAATATTCGCCATTTGGGCTATGTCTAAATTACACAATAATTCAATTTAAGCATGCGTTATTATGGATTCAGATCAGGTAAACAGCACAAACAACCAATCATGGTCAGTGTGGACAAATTATCTGTTTGCGTGCAAAAGATCGGCTATAGTTCAATGGCAAATGAGTATGATGCATATGATGGTGAAACAGGCCGTGTTTAATGGTGTGCAGTGGCTTAGTGGCGTGAAAAAAGTAACTAGACAAATATCCCTCACCCCCACCTTGTCCTTCTTGTCTTGTCGGGCGTACGGAAAACAGGGGATGACGGCGGTGACCCTGGAGGCTGAGGCGATCTTGCAGGCGTTAATCATGATGAGGAGCTCCATTAAATTATCGTTGATCTCCCCACAGCCACTCTGGACGATGTAGACATCCTCTCCACGCACACTCTCCCCTATCTCCACGCTGATGAAAGAGCAGATGGGGACAAATCAACAATGGACACTATGACCCAGGACTTCTCGATTATGGACAAAATGATAATCCAGATTATTTTGGATCAATATTGAAATCACGAATAACATCAATACATTGATAAAGCAGAGTGATACAGAATTACATAAATACATCAATAAAGCCATCGAAATGGTCTCAACATATCTGGATAATAACATCAATACATTGATAAAGCAGAGTGATACGGACATAACAGGGTTGACTGGGGGGGTGCAGTAAAGTTCTCGTAAAGTGGCAGGGGCCAGGAGGGGCCAGGAGGGGGCTGGTCCATTGTGGAACGCGGGGGAAGCCACCGCGTAGTGCGTAGGGAGGGTGGAGGGTGTCCGAGGACCTTCAGCTGGGTCGGGGGGCGTCGACGAAAGCCCGCGAACAGCATAGCGGAGCAGCCTGAGGGGGTCGGTAGATGTGCTCTAGTAGCAGATGGCGGAGATCCAGTCCCCGTGGGGTCGTATCGTCTTAAGACGAATCTTGGAGAGCCGAGACGGACAGCCGTGACAGCGCTTCCAGAAAGCTGATTCTATGTACAGCTTTCTTCGTATAATTCGTATAGTGTCCGTGGATGTTGAAGGCATATTGCATTGCTCCGCGGCCGAAGAAGACGTGACGTATTGTTCGGTGTTGGTTTGTTGTTAGCCTGAGCCAGCTAGCCTAGCCCGAGTGCTACAAACAGACTGAGAAAAAAGGTCCGCGGCGATTCCACCCGGCCGAGAGTAGAGTATATAGAGAGTATATAGAGTAGAGTATATAGAGAATATGTAGGGTAGAGTATATAGGAGAGTATATAGAGTACATAGAGTAGAGTATAGTATATAGAGAGTATATAGAGTATAGTATATAGAGAGTATATAGAGTATATAGTGTAGAGTATAGGGGCCCGAGACGACTTTGTTAGGGCTAGCCCCCAAACCACTACAACATAAATTAGAAAGCTAAAAACAAGTTAAGATGAACATATAAGCTTAAAAACGCAACAGGACAAATGCGCCCTGTGTACGCTGTAGCCATGGTAACCACCATGGTTGAAATTGTTTGAAGCCATAATTGTAATCACGATTAAATATCGATTAATTGCACAGCCCTACTGTGACCCAGCCGTGTGTACCACTGAACAGGGACAGGGTAGGAGGCCAGAGGGCAGCATGTGTTCAGACCATGTGTGGACTACAAGCCCCATGCGTCTTAGCGGGAACAACGTGACAACGCGTTCTCAACAAAGATCACCAAATGTAACCCACGTCCGATCACTGGTCACCATTAAAAAAAACACATCTAATATGTAGCACATTATCTTACCATGTCTCCTGGTTGCTGAATTTCTTCGTCACAACCTTTCCAAGTTCTAGTCCGAGGCGGTCTGCTATCTTTTGACCTAGGTCCGGATGAGAGCTACCGCTGAATATTTTAATGTTGGGCATTTTGAAAAAACCCTGGCGCGAGTCAAACGTGGTAGTAGCCTCCGTACCGCTCCGTGTCGACAGGAGAGTTTGTACTGTTTGAAATTAATGAAAAGTTGATGGACTCTTGCGAGATAAATATGTTGCCTACCTATCCACCATTATGCTCTGCAATACGCGTGCGCATGTTGCTAATAGCGCGCAGCTTTCACTTACGTGGTGTCGTCGTTGCGTCATCGCGTTTTCCAGTCCTCCGATTTTTGCTTACGTAACTTAAAAAAAAGTAGTCGCCGCCATATTGGAGCGGTAATAGATTTGCCTGGAAATTAATACAAAGAGGCGCTGCGATTTATTTATGCTTTCTGGACGATAATCCTAACATTTCTAAACCGATTTAAAAAGAGTCTTTATTCAAGGGCTTATGCTCTACCTAATATAATAATAATGAGAATTATATAATATATACATTAAATAATTTAGTATGAATATAAAAATGACTCGTTGTAATTGATTGTTGAGAAATGGTTGATAAATGTAAACATTCTAGTGCACTTTGTCCACAAACACAGCAACTCCCATTTACTTGTATTTGTGTACAGGGCATTCTTATCCTCTAAACTATGGTAGCGACGTTTACTTATCGCCGCAAAGGGTCGAAGCATTCAATGTGGTGTGGATAGATAAGCCTTCCATAACCAACTGCTACAGTCGGCTGGTTATAGACTCAAGCCATTTAGACAATTTAGTAGGCTACTGTAAATAGCTCTGGGTAGACTGATCTATCGTCATACGTCACAGGGCAGGGCAGATTTAAAACAGCTTGTAATGGTTAATCACACTGACACTCAAATAGAGCCCTGTTAAGAGTATTACAAATGAAAAAAGAGAAAAACGTTCTAGTTGGTAACAATTCTAATGATTAACCCATGACAACACATGTCTCCAGATTATGAGTTTAATTACAGCAATGCTTATGGACTTGACTAACCCTACAACACTGATTATTTAGAACCTTTTAAACCATAGCTCAAAAATAGCCCCAGACATCTGGATGCAGGTGTCCATATTGAACTGATTCAGGTGATATTTAGGCTTGTAAATCCACATTAGTTTCTGAGCCATTAGTTGATAGCCTACTTCATGTCAGCTAACTGTAAAAAGTATCTTACTTGGCAAACAGTTGCAGCCAGTGAGGATGGCTGCTTACTGTAATGTCCTTTGTATTGTATGATGTTCCTCATCATGTAATTGTATCAGGTCATGTTCTCTGAAATGGTAGGCTATATCTTCAATATACTTTATTGCTATTAAAACATGAGTTACTTAGTACACAGACAGAAGAACACAGTAACCACAAGGTTGTTGACAGTAAATAAAGACAGGGATGAAAAGCTGCACAGAAATAAACTGTTTGATGATAGGCCTAGCATGTGAATGAAACAGAAATACCTACACAATTTGTTGAAGCAAATAAAATGATGATAACCACAGAAAACGTTTATCGTCATGTTAATAGAATATGGTACAGATGAAAAGACGTAGCCTACTATTTTATATATAAAAATAAACGTATAATGTTCCATGCTTTATACTCATAATATATCCCAGGGCTTCTATAAATAAATAACTCAGAGATGTTGTCTTTTTTTATTTTATAAAATAGTGAAGCGGTAAGATAAATGTATTAGTATTTGATGTTTTAAAAGTATTTCTCAGGCTCACAAATATTTTCTATATACATTTCTAGTATAGAATAATACATCTCCATGTACAATATCCACTGCAAAACATTGTCACAGAATTAACACCACAGCCTTTCAATTTAGTGAATGCCTTTTCTTAAGAATTGGAAAATACTTTGTACAAAGTAATGGTACAATCACGTTCAGTTTGACCATTGAACTGTGACTTCAAAAGCCTCTGCGTAATGAGTGAAAGTACAGCAGGTAAGAGGAATCATGCGGTCCAGTGAAAAAGGAAACAACAAAATGTTTAAGGAAAATAACAGCAAAGGGATTCCACACTGGCAAAATAGTGTGGAACCATGATTCTGCTTTGAAACCAAGGCAGGAAATGCACCATATGAGTCCATGTTCTCTGTGGACACCTTTTTTTATTGAAATATCAAATGTAAAACACCAATCCCAGTCGGTAGAACACCAGTCTGTAATACTTTACACAACAAATTTTTAATTAGTTTTATATGTGAACTACAGTTTCACTTGGCACATCTGAAAGAGACAATCTGAATGTCAGAACTAGGTTTGTCAGAAGCATTCTAAAATAAAATATTATTAAATAACTATTTTAGATGAAACCCATTATTGTTTTATCAACCCAATAAACCTTGGTTGTAGGTAAACCTTTGATCTTAACATAAGTGAAATTATTAAGGGAACAAATGCATTTATGGTTGTGTATGTGTGCATATGTCAAATATATTTATAAACATTTATCTTCTTACAATAATTAACAGTTTATTTGTCTTCACTAAGTGGAACACATTCTTTTAACAGTGTATCCTGGTTTTTGTCCAGCAACAGCCTCTCTGCGCAGAAGTATGATAACACGATAAGACAAAAAGAGGATCTCAAACATGAAACAGAGGTGTTAGTTTTATTAAAATACATAGAAAACTACTTTGTGTGATTCATAAATATTTGCTGCATTGCACAATCTATAACAGCACATAGAGAGCATATAGGCCTATATATCTGAAAACCTGAATTAAACAAATTAACTGATAAAACCTGTCGTTCTTAACCATGGAAATCAATCATGGGTTCTCAACAGTAGCAAATGTAAAGCGCTGAACTAAACAAGGAGAAACAACTTCAGAGCTGTTGCCGATTGCTGACCAAGATTGTTGAGTCTATCATTAATGGCACTGAGCGCTAATTGAGACGCTTGATTCTAGCGCTAAGGGTGCACATTAAGTTTGCTTTTTTTTTTTTCTGACAAAAGTAACTCAGCTGGTTGCAGTTGGTATTTGGCCTTTTTGACAGCAGATGCGAATAAACTACACTGTAAATGCAGCTAATTTTCACTCAGTAGGTCTGTAGAAACGCAGCAGCAGCTAGCAGCTTGGGTAGGCCTATAGCTACATTGTTGGCACAGAGCAGGTAGGTCTATACCCTGCACTTTGATCTACTAGTGGGAGGATTTCCGTATCATTCATAGTTCAAATGTATCACCAGCTTACTTGTCTTTTGCCTGCTGAATAATATTGAGATTGCTTTGATAACGGTACACCCAACAGTACAGCCAAGATAGATCCCCATTTTCTTTTACAACAGTCAGGAAATTCAACAAACACATCACCATCCATAAAACCAATGCTTTGGACTAGCTAATTCACAGAAGTCGCTACTTGATAAGCTCTCTGCAGTATAATAGCCCAGAGCACATAATAATGTCTGACTATTTATTAGGATCTCTATATTTTCTCTTTTAAATTAATTTATTTAAAATAATATTTTCACACATTAACATAAAATTGTATATTATTTGCCAAGAAGGTACAAGTTAAATATACATCACATAGAAAATAGTATATCATATTCACTTTTTGAAGTATTTGAATGTGAAGTGATTAGCCCTGTGTCTACCGGTCCTTTGTCCTTTGTGCATTAATCTCATATCTTTTCAGTTAAACCAAAAAATCCACTAGGCTTCCACAGTGCCTGTAAACATGAAGGGAAACAGCTGCATTGTAAATGTTATTTGATATGGATCTGAGCATATCTTTAAAAAATGTAAACAATAAATAAGTGATGATGATCTGGGCTAGCACTCTCCTATACACTTGAATGTCCACTCTGTCTAAATGTATCTTTACGGAGTGGGTAATGTCTTGATGGGTCGAGTGAGAGAGCTCATGTTACTAGTGCTGCAAATCTGAGGGCTCATGGTCTTCGATGGGAGGCTGCTTGAATGTCCCATTGACTCCTCTGCTGCGCGTAGAAGCAAAGTATAGTTGATAGCCACTTCTTCAACCTTTCTGAGCAGCTGTAGCCTTTGATTCTCTGAGCGCACACCTCGGACCAGCTTGATAAAGGTCTGAGTCAGGTCACACAACACCTGAAAGCTGGCCGTTACCACCGCAAGCATACGTGTCGGGCTCTTCTCGACACTTGCCACTCGTCGGCAGGATGCCCGGAACTCTTTAAAGCGCAACGCAAGCTCTTGCTTGTACTCATTAACCCGTAAAGGCTGAAGACGGGCCTCCCCTTCAGCTTGTGGACTGTTAGCGCACTGCCGCAGGATAGCTAAGAGCTCGTTAGCATCCAGCTGGGCATTCAGAAAGCCATCAGGCAGGGTAAAAGTCTTCCCCTGCAGAGCCTCCACTCGGGAAAGGCTCCCCTCCAATGTTCCACAAGCTCTTAGGTCAATTTCCTGTGTTTCAGGTTCTTCTTCTTCTTCCAGTTCCTCTTCTTCTGCACTACAGTCTTCTGCATTGAGGACCTGGAGAGTTTTGCTGACTATGGGTAAGGTGCGTGGATCAATCTGCATTCCAGGTAGTATCTGAAGGGGGATGTATGAGAGCTCATCCTTCTCACTGCTTTCATCTGCTGCCTCACATTTTCTGTAGCAGAAACAGAATGAACAACACTTTTCCCTGTCGTCACTATCTTCACTTGGTATGGTGAGTAGCACCTCGCTAGGCCCTTCTCTACTTTCGCGTAAAAGCTCCTCACCCTGAATGAAGAACACACCCTTTTTTCCCTTCCCCTCTGCTTGGTGAGCCTGGGCATGGACAGGCTCAATAGGAGTCGGAAGCCTCAGTCCTGTGGCCCTCACTCTTTCCATTTCCTTCTCAAGACTCTTTGCCTTTGGTTTGACCTCAGCATATACGGGTGTGCTGGAGCTGTTGTCCACCTCTCCAATGCTGTAGCGCCTCTGAAGCTTCTTATACTGTGGTGCTCCCATGCAGTCCGTTTGAGAGGTGCACGTGGGCAAGCAGGACGTCTGTTCCCCTCTGGGCTCTCTAGACTCGAGGCTGGTAGAGCGGATTCTGGTGGTCTTCAGCTCTAGGGTCTGCGGTCTCCGTGTACTGCCTTGAGTGTGCGGCGCTTTGGAGACCGCAGGTGGGGTTTTGGAGGCGTTCCTCTCTCTGCCTCTTTGGGATATTTCTGTGGTGGAGCCGACCGGCGTGTCAGGAAGACGCATGCCTCTGCACATTCTCTTGCAGTCACAACTGCGACGTTGCTCCCGAGAGATACCTGGGGCCTTCAAAACGGGACTGGTGCGAAGTTGACACGAGCAGGGTGTACCTGAGGGTACAGGCGAGGACCCCTGGGGCAGATACTCTGCTTGGGACGACTTGGGCTTCAGAAGCTCTTCTAGGAACTCCAGTTCATACTGCCGGACCTTCTGCAGCTGAGCCCTTCGCTCGTCCGTCTCCCGCCGCATTCTTGCTGGGAATGTCGCTGACAGCAGGCTTCTGAAGCTTAGGAACGGGGCACTGCGATGTGACTTCCCCTTACCGCTCTGCTTCTTTGAGTCACCGGCCGGTAGGGTGGAGACCTTGTCTACAGAGGAGCTGGGTTGTGTCGGGTCATCCAAAATCGGTAGAGACTTTTGCGGGGGACATTTCTGTTGCTCAGGATGTGCTTTGCTCTGGGACCCCTCCGCTTTATCCTCTGCTGCTGCTTTCTTGTCACACGTCTCTGCTTTCACTTGTTTGTGAGGGGAGTACTGTGTTTGGACTTTAGGGCTGCTTTTAGCCAAAATGGGGTCTGCGCCTCCCAGCCGTGCTGACACGTCTTTGCTATTTGTCAGCTGCAGAACCTTGGCCTGTAGACGTTCATCATCCGTGGGGGACGAGGATTGAAATACGACCATCTTCTGAACGTGTGGAATTTTGACTCTGAGCTGAGGCCCAGGCTCCGCCCGTACTGGGCATGTGCAGAAAAGATCATCAATTGGTATAAGTTCTTTAGAGCTTGAAGGCTTAATGGTCTCACTAGAGGCAGTCTTGGCATCCTGGCACATGTTTTTTAGGGAGTTCTGGTTGGAGGCAGTTATGTCCACAGTAAAAAGGATAGGTAAGGCTTTGGCGGTGGGTTCATTACTCGTAGGTTCGGTTATTTTACCCTTGATGCTTTCAGGAATCTTGTGACTCTTATTTTCCACCGCCAAATTGGATAACTTGTGGTCCTTACTCCCTTGGACTTTAGATGGTGGATCTGACACTTTGGGTTCTCTGGCTGACTTAGAAGGTGGCACAGCAGAATGTCCTTTGGTGGATTCCTCTTTTGCTTTCAGCTCTTCAGTCTTCGACTCACTTGGACTAGGTTTCGAGGAGCTAACCGGTTCCCCAACCACACTTAGCTCTGATGTCACTTGACTTGGATTGAATTTTAAAGGTATGGTCTTGCTGAGAATCACTTGTTTAGGAGGGCAACCACTACGGATTTGACCCACAGAGAAAGCTCCAGTCCCTATGGTCTGAGCTGTACAGCCGGGAATAGCCAGAGGGAAGTCCCGCCGGCAAAATATACGCTCCTTGTTAATATGATGAGCCAGTAGGTAAGCTTGGTTCTGATGCTGCTTCATGGCAGACATCATCTCAGAGACGTCCGTCAACTCTGAGGAGTTTGTCTCATGGCCCGAGTCCAAAGAAGACTCAGGTGTAATGGCAGCTAACACGATCAGTCCTGTTGAAGAAGAAAGCACAGCACTGTCAGACTAAATACATGAATAATAAAGCTGTTCTTATCAGTGAGCATCTTTCTAAAAATACTGTAATTATCTAACAAACCTGTTGATATACATTTAGTTATTATGCTAATAAGCTATTATATGTATTATTTTAATATTTAGCTTTTTTACTTTTAAAAATTGCATTTACAGCACGTGAGAGTGCTCTTTGGGATATACAAATACTGCTTTCAGTGTTCTCATTATGGTTAAATCTCACTCAAACCAAACATTAATCTCATGGGGGTAATTACCAATAACTTGAACAGCCTGCCGCTGTTTAAACCACATTAATGAAACAAATATACACGTTCAAGAAATTACAAATACATATTCGTGTACTACATTAAACAATGTAATACACATAAAAATGCAATGTGAAATAATGTCATCCAAATGTAACCGTGTGTATACTACTGATTATTCTGAGCGTAAAATGAGGGTCTTGGCATGAATCAATCTTTTGACCTGCAGTCTGCGTTGGCTGCTGGGGGTGATGGGGGTAGTCTTCAGATGCTGCCAAAGCTTCTAGGGCTTGCAACGTTGAAACCAGAGCATCATCAAGCTCCTGGGCATGATCCCGCACTGTTCTGGTGGCCACGTTATCAATCAGTGTAACAGGCACGTCCTCCTTGGCCTTGGCCACCTTCCCAGGGGGGGCAGCGGCCGGACTGGGCGTGGCACGCTTCTTCTTTCCTCTTTTAGCGTCATCCTCGTCTGAACTGTTGTCCCTAAACCCCGGAGGCGGGGCGGCAATAGCAGATGTCGGTGGTTGCAGCTTTCCCGCTCCAAGGTCTGCTTCCTCCTCATCCTCCTCTTCGTTTCCTGGCGGAGGTATAGCCATGAGGTCCACAGCCCCGCCCCCGTCTCTGGACGCGCAGGCGGAGGAGCAGTGCTTCCCGGAGCTGCCGCAACCGTTTAGTACCGGTGATAGGCCCTCTGCTCTAAGCCTGGCTTTGCACGAGTCACAAAAGTATCGCATGGCTTTCTGAGATTGACTCATCGTCTGAGCTCGGATTCTAAAAGAGGAGTTGTCTAGTACGGCATTCTCCACAGCTCCAGCGATTTCCTCCGTGCTCTGCAGGGTCGGGTCAGACTTAGTGCGTGGCCTTTCTGTGGTGTCCTGGGAAAGGAAGTTCTCATTGATGTCCATGTCAGCCTCAGCCTGCGTCTGTATTTCCTGCATCTGCTGCTGTTCCCGAAGGTGGACGTGACACAGGCCCAGGTGCTGAGGCTCCGCAGGCACTAGGGCCCTGGAGGGCCCCGGATCCCTGTGGGAACCGTCCCGTTCCTCTCCCCGTCGCCCTGAGCTGGATGAGCCAGAGGCTGCTGAGCGCGGATGGGCATGGTGAGAGCCTCTGTAATCTAGGGATAGAAGTGTCAGAGCACATGAGTGTTTGAGGATTTATGAAGCACTGGGGGGGTGAAGCACATGTTGACGGGCAAGCGGAGGTTGGTCGCCGGTGGTCACATGAGGCGTTGTTAATATTTTAGAGATGATGCTGAAGGTTGAAGCGCTGTTTGAGATCGCAAGGTTAGATTCAGGTGAAATGTGATGAGATTGAGATTGAGGCAGGCTTAAAATGGTGGCGGATTGAAGAAACATTAAAAAGGCTGGGACAGTACTGCATGTATGGGGAAAATCTCCAGAGGGTTACCATCCCAATGAAAAAGAGAGGACGGCGTCTCCTTTATCCAAATCAAGATGGAGATGAGAGAAGAGACAGCAGAGGGCGCTATGGGATGGTTGGTTCCATGGTGATTTGGTTGCAGCCGTGGGTGATTTCACTCCATGTACAGATAGGCAAGCAGGCTTATGTCCAAGTCGATTTAATGTAGATGGAAGGATGCTTTACACGGCCAGACTGACAATGAAATAAAACAGTGGAGTAAAGCTATTTGTAGCAGTATGTTACAGAACCAATATTGAGATTAAAAAAATCACATTCACAGATTCCACTTCCTACATTCTCCCCTATTCATGTATATATTTTACTATCAATAAATCTATATATATTTTGTGATCAATGCAGGAGGAATGGTTACACACCTGCTTTGGTCATGTGGGAGTGTCCAGGTGCGCGGAAGTAGATGGTCCGCTTGGGGTCCACAAACAGCTTGTAGTAGCCAGATATGAGACAGGCAAAGTTGCTGGCTTCGGGCCACTCCATAAGCAGCACCAGGGGCTGTGGGGGGTGGCAGGGTGGGGAATTAGGAGACTATTTAGGGGACAGGCAATCAGCATTGCCTGTTCTTGTTGTAAAAAAAACACGTACAAATCAAGAACTATTATTGTATAACCCTTGTATTATTAGAATCATGCGCTCATTAATGAAGAAAGCATATGACGCTCATAAATATGCTTTTTTAATTTTTGCTCATTTCCTGGTGTATGTTTAAAACAATGTTCTGATTGTTTTCTTGTTGTTATTCATCAGAGGTGCTGATACCTTCGCCTCGTGGATGGACACCTCCACCCGGGCCACGCCCTGGTTCTCTCGATGGAGCTGGACCTTGGACACGCGGCTGAACTCGGACAGCACTGTGGTCAGGTTGTTCTTGAGGTCGATGACGTGACTGATCCCGTGACGGGGACCCACCAGCAGAGTGGTGGCCGACTGCTTCTCATCCTAGGGATGGGAAACAAAAAAGCAGATTTATGATATCCACATCCCAAACCTGTTGAGCCATACTATAAGTGGAGTTATTCTGCATGACTCATAACACAGGACTAATAGTTACAGACAGTAGTTACCAGTCCCACAGTGTGAAACAGCAATCCGCCGAAAGGTGGAAGGTCGTTGAGAACTCGCATGTACTGCAACTTCCCCTGGAGCGGGGGGACCTAGGGGGGAGGTGAATCATTTTCATTTATTTACTATTTAACATTTACTTATCCAGGTAGAACACATTGAGATTTAGAATCTTTCCCCGCAACGGTGACCAATAAAATAGTATAATGAGAGATAAATGGCCTGCCTCCCTTATTTGTCGTGTACCGTGCGTCCACTTGGGGGCACTGTTGAGCTACATTGACGTCTTGGTCAGCCTTTTTATAGTTCACGGTCCAAGCCTCACGTCAACAGTGTGTTGCTTACGATAACGTCCAAACATTACTCACATATATTTACAAAATGGCATTCGAATAAAATGTAAGCGTTAGTAAAGGGTAAAGTTTAAGATCCCCAGATAACTCAAACCTGCTCCGATGTGATCTAGCACTAAACATGCTATATAAGGGGGTGAGGGTGATGCTATCTTAGAGGTGAATAATGAGGGGAGGGTGGTGGTGGTGGTGTGGTGACGGGCGGCACCTTGTTTCCTGATGGCGGTGGGTGCTGATAGGTCTTGAGCAGCTGAGATAAGCTCTTGCAGACGTTCTTTTCCTTCACAGTGGGCAACAGAGTGAGGGGAAGGAATGGCTCCAGACCCCACTCTTTCCTTCAGAAAGGAAACAATAATGAGCCAAATGGAAGAAGGAGATAAGAAAGAGGAGAGCAGAATCTTCCAAACATCCGCGCCGCGGAGCAGACCTGGAAGCAAGACTTGGTCTGACTTACAACCTTGCATGGTAGAGTGGCTCTCCCTCTGTGGTGTTCACACCTTCTAATTACGTTTTAGATTGATCACTCAGTTGAAGAAAATACATAATTTCACAAAGCAATGGTCTTAGCCTCATTATAACTTAAATGATTCCTGAGTAATTTTAGTTTTTAATACAAGCTAAATTAATTATTAATCATTGGGATTCTATTTAATGAACAAACCAACTGATAGGAGAGGACAGATAGTGTTAATGAAATCAATGTAAAACTGCTTGGCTCTCCATCTGTGGTTTCCCACTAGGGGGACTCTGAGGTAAGTGTTGACTTACTCCACATGCTTGAGGGAAATCTTCTGATTGGGCCGAGCCGAGGACACAGTGATGTAGATATGGAGGGCTGCCAACCGCAATGTGATGTCCGATTTCCAGTCCATTCCAAATCGCTCCTTGATGACGTCATTGCGACTCTGTTGTAAACATTTACAGCATATACTATGTCATTCTGTTTACAGGTCGATGACAAACCCAACCGGTAAAAAACCCCCCCCAGCAGATTCAACGTTGGGGTATTTGTTGATTGTTCATTGGTTTATCAGTTGAGAGGCTTTAAAAAAGAAAGCATGACATGGCATGACTTTGTGGCTCTTAACACCACAAAGTCTCGACTTTACTTTGATTGGTTTGATTGTCATTCTGACGGTGCTCCAAGGTGCTCCAGGTCACGCTACACAAAAAGCCAGAGATCACTGATCCCAAACCAGCGCCCTCTGCCGCTGTTTAGACAGTTCTGATCACCAGCATCTTCATCATCACCCTCATCGTCATGATCGATATCATCACAACAAGACATCAAGGGTTTAAAATCCCTCCTTTAAAGTCAAGCGTTCCGCCTTTTCCAGGCTCTTGATTCCCGTAAATCAAGGAGTGCTTCACCTGTATATAGAGGTACTCAAACGCGGCAGGGTCCCTCCTGAGCAGGTCGGCGGGGTCCTTGGGGAAGAAGCAGATGCGGAACAGACACTTCATCCCCTGGAAGTAAGTCCTGTGCACCACCTAGGGAAACACACCGACACCGGCCCAGAGATTAACGACCGCCACTGGCACCGGGCCCCCCTCTCGTTACCGCGTGCGTACCAGTGTGTATGAGTGTGTGTTTTCTTTTTTCCTCCCCCTCTGAAGATAAGCGGCATAAAATGTATCCGGGATTCATCTTTAGCATCTGCTGACACTCTCGGCTAGTGCCACTGTGAGTTACGCTCTGAGGCCATGAAGGCGGCCTTGATCAGCCTTTTATAAATCTGACGACTGGCGTAACAGGATTCATCAAAGGGGATAACAGGAGTGCCAAACACTTCCTCACATCTTAGTCATTGGAGC
>OMLJ01000469.1:0-13974 GCA_900302595.1 Gadiculus argenteus | reverse complement strand
ATTCAAAGACAATGGCACTCACAAATGCAGTGGAAAATGTTTTTCACCATTGCCACCCACCCCCATATGTATCTTCTACTGCCATATGTGCATCTACTGCGATGATAGAAATACAAGGCAACATGTGGCTTCATTCACTTCATGATTTGGTGACCAAATACTCTTATAAATATTATATTGGTTGGCCATTATAACCATTGACACAATTACCTATATATAGACATGAATTTGAGAAGAGGTCTGCTGCCATTGCTGCTGGAGATTTGACTCTTACAACCTGACACAATTGTGTTACTAATAACATTTCCTCAAAACATGTTGTATGTGGATAACAAACAAAGCCCTAGACAGAGATGAGAGCATGTGTGTGGTTACAATAACACACTTGTCATGTCTAAAAAGTGTAATTTGCTGTGGTGATTTAATGAATTAGAGTAGGTGTGAATGTGAATGCACAGAAACACAATAGTTAAAGGACTTATGTCGTGCCACCAGGTGTGGGTGTGATTAGCTGGTACAAGCCGTCTGGCACAGGGAAGGAATGATTTTCATAGTGACATCACTAGGGCTGCAACAACGAATCGATAACATCCATAAAAATCGATATACTAAAAGCAAATTTAGTCAGCGATTCGTTGAGTCGTGCGATTCATATGTCACTCGTAGGCACGGAACTGTTTACAGAAGCCGACGCCGACAGGTCCATGCTTCGTGCACGCCCACAGTGAGCCTTCCATGGCGCGCGCAAGTGTGAGCGACCGCTTGTCAGCTTGTATTTTGGACGTGAAACATGGCGGAAGCGGAGAAAACGGTTTGACCGAAATCTTCCAGTGCAGGAGCACTTTACAATGCATTAAGCTAAAAAGTGTGTTAGTTGCAATCTTTGCAAAAGCGAAATAGCGTGGCACGAAGCACAGCGTGATGATACGGCATCAGAAAAGAAAACATGTCGGAGTTATCCGTGACTAGAAAGGGGGCTTGTCAATACAAAATCTCACATTTATTCAGTTTTCAAGTTAGTTCATGCAACATTAGCCTCTCCTGTTTCTCGTTTGGTATGTTAATTTATTCGTTATCCTGCTTTACAAGCATGAACGTAAGTGTTAGCGTCGGCCTGTGTTGAAAGCACTTATAGCTTAAGCTGTAATTTTTTAAAAGCTATCTTACTTACATTCTAGAACGATGCAATAATTTAATGATTAAGCTTCAAATGTACATTTTCTGTAGTAACCGAGTGAGATAAAAAAAAAAAACACTGCACTGCGAGTGAGGTAGGACATTTTGTAGTCAGACAGGGTCAAAATCAACAAATTACATCTACTTGATTAATGATTGTAAATGTACAGTGTAAAGTACATTTTATATACTTTTTATAATTTAATATTACTTAATAACTCAGGGACGTTGGAGCAATAACCTGTTGTTTTTACATTTCAGTCTGCACTGTGAATTTGAAGTAATGTTCAGTTTTTTAATAATGTTTTTTTTGCAACAATTACAAATGTTTTTTTTAATCCGGTTCGATTAATCGAAAAAATAATCAACCAATTAATCGATTATCAAAATAATCGTTAGTTGCAGCCCTAGACATCACAAGTGGGTGCCCATATATATGTAGGATAGATGAGCAATATTTGCTACAGTCCACTGGGTAGGCTGGTAGACTGATCTATCCAGCACACATCTAGGTGGACACTTGTGATTTCACTATGAAAATCCTTCCTTCCCTGTGCCAAACGGCTTGTACCAGCTAATTACAACCACACGTGGTGGCTTGACATGAGCCCTTTAATGTAAATAATCCACTACATGTTTTACATTTCAGCTTCTCCAAAATGATACACAGATCTCTGGTCTGCATGGGAAATCAGATGGCCCTCTAGCAGAACTTAATGATCACCTCGAAGATGAGTTTATTGATGACCGTAAGTATTTATATACAGTGTTTATGGTTTCCCACTGTATGAATAGCCTAATTTACTGAAACAACACAATTTTTCCTTGGTTATGTTGTCTTTGCTGTAGAAAGTACATGCTGTTTGAAGGGTGACATCTTGTTTTCTCATCTTCAGTCTGTGACACAGAATCAGCCCTGGTTTCTGCCAGAGAAGATGTTTCCGATACGTTTGCCACGGTGGACGACAAGGAAGCTCTGTTAGAGGACGTGGAGATCAACGATGTGACAGATTCTGATCCCGATGCGGACGAGGCATCGCTAAACGATCAAGAGGATAAGATGAATGAAATCAATCAAGGCTTCAGGAGATTCTTCAGCAACATCAGTCTGAAATTAACCCTTAAGCAGGGCCCAGATGAAAAACCAGCTGAGATGGCTTCTGATGTTCTCCCCAACGGTGAGGAGGCGCCCTGCAGCCCAGCGGACACCTGCGACGTGGCAAACGAAAGCACAAGCGAGAACAATGCCGATCCTCATGCGGCACAGGACTCGGCTGACAATGAATCCACGACCTGCCCCACGGTGACGGACATGACATCTGAGGAGAACATCCAGGAGAACGTTGAGCAGAAATCCCCCGTGGTAACGGAGGTCGATCAGGAAAAGACAGAAGGGATTTTGGCCCAAGCCGACACAGAGGGTGTCACGTCAGAAGTAGAGCCTGAAGGATCATGTCCACAGGACTCTGCTGAAGAGGAGGTGATGTCTCCCATCAAAGTATTCTTTACAACAGGAATCTTTACTAGTCTACGGAAGAAGAAGAAACTAGCCGAAGAAGAAAGCCTAAAAAACAAGACGAATGAGAAAGAATCAGTAGACATGGATAGAGAAGAACAGGGTGGAACAAAAGAAATTGGAAAAGACTTGGCAAAAGATGAGGTTTTCCCGAATGCTGAAAGAGCTGCGGTTGAGGAAAAGCAGAAAGCAAAAGATGGAAATGAGGAGGTCATATGCGAATCAGCCCCGACAAATAATGGTCATGGAACCGGAGAAGACCTTGTTAATGCCAATGATGAACTGCTCAGTTCTGAAGAGAAGGTAAAATCTCCAAGTCGCTCACTACAACGTCTGATTTCTGGGGCTAACTTGAAGAAGGTCTCCACAAAGCAGCGAGGGAGGAAGAAATCATCAGACTCCATTGAGCGTGTTACCTGCCCGTCAGTAGAGTCAACCGAGAGTACAACAGAATCAAGTCCTGCAGTGGCTCCAGAAGAGGTGAACAAGTTGGAGGAAAGTGCCTGGGAAACATTCAAAAGACTTCTTACTCCTAAAAAGTTCCAGAAAAACTCCACTCTGAGTAACGAGGAGGTCGTCATATCAAGCAAACCGGAGGAACCAAAGCTGAGTGAGGGAGAAGAAATAGAGGATGGGAACACAGAGGAAAGCAGGAAGAGGAAAGATTCAGTTGTTTCATGGGACTCACTCTTGTGTGGTTCTGGAAACAGAAGGAGCAGAAAAAGTTCCAATGCTGACGAACAGAAAGCTAGAACTGAGGGAGATGATAACAGACCAGCAACTGAATCAAGACATGCTACAGACATGGACAGTTCACATGAGATGGATGATAACCGAGCCTCTTCCCCAGAGCAGGGAAGAAGTCCCTCAGATGACGAAGGGTCAACATGGAAATCATTAAAACGTCTGGTCACACCAAAACGGAGATCTAGAGATGGGGAGGAATCCAAAGAACACACCTCAGATAGTGAAATAATCCAGGACGAATCATCCTTTTCATTAAAGAAATTTCTCCCTGGACGAAAGAAGAGGAGACCATATGAAAAGCAAGAGGACGTACCTTCCGATAAGCCTGAAAGAGCAGAACATTCAGATGACCAAGACTCGGATACACCTGCAATTATTCCATTGTCCGAATTTGACATACCTGAGAGTCAAGTAAAAATACAGGCAGTGCTACAACGTCAAACACCTGAAACTGAAGCCCAAAAAGAACAAGAATACCTCACTGGTCAGACAACAGAAGCAATAGTTATGTGTGACAGCACACCGGCCTTGCCTAAAGAGACTATGGACACTGAAATTGCTTTAGAAAATCTGACATCTACAACCCTTGCTTCCATGGAAGAAGTGGATGATCTCACCGAGTTTGTTAGCAAGCTCCAACAGCTCAGTGACATCCCTGAGGAAGGTCTAATCGAGGAGAGCATAGCCACGCCTGCCTCATTTGCTGACGGTGCAGCAAGAGACGACACCATTGCAGATGTAATAGAGTTCACATCTGAGGCTGTTACTGCACCAGAGCCCATAGATATTACAGTAGAAGATGAAACAGAGATGGTTTCAGCAGTATCCCAGTTGACAGACTCTTCAAAAACATCTGGCAACACAACACCAGTGCCAACAGACTATGGCCTCAAAGAAACAGATAACCTCCTCCATCAAGTTGTGGAATCCATATCTGCAACCCAGAATGATGCCCTTGAGAGCGAAAGGGACCAGAGTCCTGAAATAATTGCTGATTCTGTCTCTTCTCCTCACATATTGGAGACATCAAGCTCAAAAGAACTCACAATTTTGAAAACACACCAAACTTACAACGCTACCTTGCTATGTACTGGTTTTACTGTTGAAGTATTCGACGCAATTGACAAAGTTGCAGAGGCAGAGTGCTTTTCAGACATGACAGAAGCAATTTACACACAGTGTTTATCTGAAGACACCACTGAGGAGTTTCACACTGCTGGGATTTCTGTTGATGAAGAACTTAAATACATTAATGAGAGCCAACTTGTGGCATATTCTTCATCTGATGATAATAAGGCTAAGACCTCAGCGGTTTCGCCTCAGGCTGAGGATGTTAATGTGTCTGAAATTTCAATAGACAACCACAAGAACGATAATGAGCAAGCTCATAAAATGGCGCACCCTGGAACAGACTCATATGTTAAGGCCACAATTCAAACAGATAATGAAGCTTTACCACAGAATAACGAAGCACTGGAGGACAAATATAATCAAATAAAAAAAACCAGAACTGACGATGAAGCACAAGTCGAAAGTGAGGAAATGGTTGATGAGTCGGAAACACTTACACTTACTGATGCATGTGTGTCTATAAATTCAGAAGCTACACCTACAGATGAAATTGCTAAAGGAAGTCACTTACTGAGTGGTGAACAGATGCAAAATATTGCTGAGCTTAGTGTTGGGTATGAGGAACGACATGAGCTCTTAGTTGTCAAGGTAGGTGTTGCTGAGTTTGAACACGTGCCAGTGTCAGCACCAATCAAACCTGAAGAAGTCATAATGAAAGCAGATGAGACTAATAGTCAGCAACAATCATGTTCATCTGTGGACGGGGGGCAAGCAGAGCAAGGTGTTCAGGAACTTCAAAGCCAATCTATGACTGAAGATATTCCAGAACAAGACTCAACAGTACCTGACAGTTTTACCTCCACTGAAGCAAAAGAACAAATCGAAGACACTCAGCTGGAAACAGAAATGTATGTGAAAGAGGACGTGGCCGATATTTTACAAGATGGTCTCTGTGAGGGTGGGGACCAAACCACAGAAGTAACAGGTGAACTGCAAACAGAAACGTCTGTTGAAGAGACTGTTTATTGTGAAGAAAGCAATGTTCAGGTACTTGAACACAAGGTGATAACTGAAGATAGTCCAATACTGGAGGATTTGACAGAGAAACACCTTGCAACAGGAGAGCAGGAAACTACAGAAGTACCTCAGCACATTTCATTTGAAGAAGATGAATTGGAAGAAGTAATGTCTATTCACATGACCTCTGTGATTCATGATGATACTATTAATCAGGCAGTTGAAAAACAGTTAATAACTGAAGACATTGCAGAATCCCAAGCAGAAGAGACCAAGATGGAAGTTGAAAAGGAGGCTGCAATATTCACTGAGCAAAGTTTTGCAGAGAAAGAGCTTGTTTCTAGAGAGAATGGCCCTTGTGTACCCAGACAAGTTCAAATTCAAGAAGATGGCAAACTAACTGAAGTGACTGATGAATTAAAAACATTACAATCTGTCAATTTGGGCACTCTGAACTCTGAAGCCAGAATAGTTGAGTTCCATCAAAAGGTAATTACATCAGAAGA
This sequence comes from Gadiculus argenteus, assembly GCA_900302595.1. Taxonomy (NCBI): domain Eukaryota; kingdom Metazoa; phylum Chordata; class Actinopteri; order Gadiformes; family Gadidae; genus Gadiculus; species Gadiculus argenteus. The sequence goes on along the minus strand of OMLJ01000469.1, from coordinate 7,941 downwards.
CATCATAGGATCCCTTACAGAAAATGTATGCACCGCAATTACAGATGCAGGTGAGAAAGAACCTGCGACGCAGTCAAAGCAATCATTGTTGTCTAAAGAGCTTGAAAAGCAAGTTGTATCTGAAGGCATCCCAGAGCAAGTGGAATCCTCTGCCGCTGTGACAGATAAAGTTGAGAATGAAACAGGGATACTGATAGAGCAAGCTCTTGTGGAAAAACTACCAACAATGGTTTATGATGACCCCAATGAAATTCCCCAACAGAGTGTGGCTAAACAAGAGGCTGAAGTAGTTAATGTGTCAACAGAGTTTGAAGCTCCACCTGTTGTGCAAAGTGCCCCTCTGATTCCACTGTTCAGTATTGTTGAGGGTATTGAAAATCAAGTTACATCTCACCTACTATCTAATGCAGAAAATGCTGTCATTACAGTTGAAAATGAGAAAATAACTGTAACGCAATTATTGATGGAAAAAGAGCTTTTAACTGTACGAAGTGCTCCTATTGAGGAACCACATCAAAGTTCAGTTACAGATGATGTCCAGGTTGCTGAATTTACAATGGAATTGCAAGCATCAACATCAGATTATTTAGCTTCTGTGGACTCTAATGCTGGTATGGTTGAAGTTCATGAAAAGCAAGCTGTATCTAAAGACATTGAGTCTTTGGCAGTGAATGCCAGCACCCTGATACAAGTTGAAGATGAGAAAGAAACTGTAACTCAATCAGCACAACCACTGTTGGAAAAAGAGTTTGTAATTGTGGAAAGTGACCTTAGTGAGGAACTGCGGCACATTTCAGTCACAGAAGATGTCCAGGTTGCTGAAGTCACAAAGAAATTGGATCCACAGACACATATTAATGTAGCTTTTATGGACTCTAATGCTGGTATTGTTGAGGTTCTTGGAAATCAAGTTCTATCTGGAGACGTGCCAGAAGGATCCTCTGTCTCAGTGACAGCTGAAGTTGAGAATGGAACTGGGGTACTGACAGAGGAAGCTATTGTGGTTAAAGAGCTTCCAACCATGGACTATGACCCTAATGAAATTCCCCAACAAACTGTGGTAAAAGAAGATGAAGTAGTTAAGGTGTCCACAGAGTTCGAAGCTCCATCTACTCTTCATACAGCCCCTCTGATTTCAGAGTCCAGTATTGTTGAGATTATTGTAGAACAAGTTACATTTGATGACCTAGGATCTAATGCAGAGAATGCCCAACCCGTCAGTACAGTTGAAGAAGACAAAGAAACTGTAACTCAACCAGAGCCATGTTTGTTGGAAAAAGAGCTTGTAGTTGGAGAAAGTGCTTTTATTGAGGAACCACAGCACATTTCAGTTACAGATGTTGTTCAGATCGCTGACATTACTAAGGAATTGGAAGCATCTGTGGACTATAATGCTGGTATCATTGAGGTTCTTGAAAAGCGAGATGTAGCTGAAAATCTTGAATCTAACGCAGTGAATGCCAGCACCCTGATACAAGTTGAAGATGAGAAAGAAACTGTAACTCAATCAGCACAATCACTGTTGGAAAAAGAGTTTGTAATTGTGGAAAGTGACCTTGGTGAGGAACCGCAGCACATTTCAGTCACAGATGATGTCCAGGTTGCTGAAGTCACAAAGAAATTGGATCCACCGACACATATTCATTTTGCTTCTGCGGACTCTAATGCTGGTATCATTGAGGTTCTTGAAAAGCAGGATATATCTGAAGGCATCCAAGTACACGATGTAGCCTCTGAGCCAGCTCAAATTGAGAATGAAACAGAGTTACTGACAGAGCAAGCTCTTACAGTGGAAAATGAAAAAGTAATGCATTCAGAGCAATCATTGTTGGTAAAAGAGCCTGTTACTGTAGAAAGCAACCTAAATGAAGAACCACAGCACATTTCAGTTACAGATGTCACGGTCACTGAAGTCAAAAAGGAATTGGAAGCATCAGCATTTGTTCAGGTAGATTCTCTGGATTCCAATGCTGCTATTGTTGAGATTCTTGAAAAGCAAGTTGTATCTGAAAACATCACAGTCCCCAATGGAGCCTCTGTCTCAGTGACAGCTGTAGTTGAGAATAAAACTGAGGTACTGCTACAAGTGGTTGGGGGTAGCGCTCTTCCAACCGGGGATAATGACCTTAATGAAGATCCCCAGCAGAGTGTCGTAAAAAAAGATGGTAAAGTTGTTCAAAAAGAGTTTGAAGCTCCACCTACTGTCCAAATAGCCCCTCTGATTTTGGGGTCCAGTATGGTTGAGGTTATTGGAAAGCAAGTTCTATCTGGAGACATCCCAGTAACTGATGGAGAAAAGGCCTCTGCTTCAACTACAGCTGAAGCTGAGGAGGAAGCAGCAGTACTGACAGCAGCACAAGCACTAGTTGAAAAAGTGCTTAGAACTGTAGTGGGAGACCCTGATGAAATTCCCAGACAGTGCACTGTCAAAAATGATGATGAGTTTGCAGCCATTTCAAAATTATTTGATGGATCAACAGAAGTTGACATAGCCTCCATCAACTCAGACACAAGTACACCCCAAGTGCTTCAGAAATATGTTCTCTCTGAAGTTATCCCAACTCCAGACACAGACAATACTTCTGTTACCTCTGGAACAGAAGTTACAGAGGTCTTGGAGGCGCCAACATCAGTAAAAATGCTCTTGATTAACCGGAAGACGTATGTACCTGAAGTATTTGAAAAACAACATGTAGACGACCATGTGGCCTTGGTAGTGCCTGAAGTGGAAGTGGTCTCTACTGCAGTAAATGATGAGGGTGATATCGATAAACTTGCTGAGGTAGAAGAAAATCTGGAGATGGTTGAGGATGTTGCAGCAATGCAGGACGAAGTTGGTGCAGCAATGCAAGAATGCAGTGTCAAAACCTCAATGGGTGATGATGCCCACAGAGAAACACCAAACAGTCAACCTATGTTAGATGTCATGGCAACTGAAGAAGAGCCCCATGACACTGTAGAGCCTGCCAGGGTCCTGGAAACATGTGTACAGGAGGGCAGGATAGAGACGGCCGAAAAAAGCAAGGGAGATGTTGAGGTCAAATCAGCTGAGGAGGGAGTCACAGATGCCAAAGAGGACGTGGGCAATGGTTGCACAGTTCAAAATGAGGTAGAGAATGTATCCACCTCCCTGGCGACAGAGGAGGAGATACTTGATAAGATGGATAATGTCACCGCAAAGGAGATGGATCAACAGGAAAACCAGGCCGAAGTGTCTGAAGAAGGGGCAAAGGAGGGGTCTTGTTTGAAGGAAGAGCCTGTGTCTGCAGTACAAGTTATTGTCACTCCACCAACTGATGAACAAGAAGCAACAGAAATTATACAAAGTGAACCAAGTGAATTGGAGGCTAAAAAAGTAACAGAAAACAATTCTGATGCATCTATCGAAAGACCAGCACCAGAAGTTCTACCCGTAACTGAAATTGGAAATGAAGAGGAAACCGCCTCAATAAATGTTTTTGCGACGACAGACGATGTCTCCATAGATAAACTCAAACCCGATCTAGATGAAACTAAAGTTGAATTAAAAAAGGAATCAGATAAAACTGTCATAGAAGAGGATTCATCATTTTCCCCAGAGCTATTTGCTGCAAATGAAACGATTGAGGCCAAACAGGACATAGTAGTCCCTCAAATAATAACCTCATCTGAGAAAGTGAAACCAACTAGTGAAATGGAGGTGGAAGAAATTCAAACAACAGAGAATATGGAATCCAACATACAAATGGAGGTAACTGAACTTCAAGTAAATGAAAAAGAAGATCCAACTATTAAAATTGAGGTGACAGAACCTCAAGTATTGGAGAAAGTAGAACCTAACATTCAAAAGGAGGTAGAAGAATTAGGAATTGAACAGAAAAGTGAACCACTAAAACAGATCCAGGCGCCTGAGGATGTAGAAGCGAATGTGGCACCCAAAATACAAATGGACGGAACAGAGTTTCCAGCAACTGAGGAACTGGAATCAACTCTTCAAATGGAGGGAACAGAACTTCAAGTAACAGAGGAAGTGGAACAAAACATTAAAATTGCACTGACCAACATTAAAGTCACCGTTAAAGTTGTTGTCCAAGCAATAGAGGCAACAGATCTTGATGAACCTAAAGTTGACGCACATCTCACAGAGGATTCATCATTTTCACCACAGGAAGTAGCTGCGATGGAAATTATGGATGCAAAACAGGAGCAAATTCACCCTCGTGAGATGGTCACACCAAGTGAGGAAGGAGAACCAACTATTGAAATGGAGGCAACAGAAATTCAAGTTACAAAGAAAGTGGAACCAAACATTCAAATAGCGTTAACAGAAATAAAAGACCCCTTAACACAGCGCCAACAACCTGAGGTTGGTGTCCAACTAGAAGAGGCAATAGAAAAAGTGAGAACACTCCAAATGGCAGAAGTACCCGAGAGCCTTCAGAAGCCATGTGTATCTGAGGTTTCAGTAACTCAGGTGATAAAAGTCACAGGACTGGTTCAAGAATTAGATTCAACAAGGGAGATGATTCAGGTGGAACCACTGGCACCACAAGTTGGCTCAGAGCAAGTCGTGTTCCTGAGTGAAACAGAGCTATCTCACAATGTTGGGGAGCCTTTGGAAACAACACCGCAACACTTAGTGCACATTGAACAAACAGAGAGAACCGTGCCATCCAGGCGGCCGGTTCCGCCTGAGGTTGATGTTGAGTCAGCAGAACCTGTCCCACAAGGGGAAGGGGAACTGGAGCAGGATGTCTGGTTAGATGCAGAGGAGGACATTGGCAAGCAAGAAGGTGCAGGGAAGACTAGGAATGAACCCCAAGAGTCTGTGCAAAGTAAATTGGAAGGTTCTCAGGCCGAAAACCAAGAAGAAGAGTTCCTGGATACAACTGGTCATGCTCACATTGAGGAAGAAAGTAGCCCAGAAGAAATACAAGCGAAAGGAGAAATACATGAAATAGAGAGAGAAGGGGAAGACTTTGCTATTGCCCAGGAGGATTCACAAATTTGGAATCTAACTGAGACAAGTTTGATTTGCAAGGAGCTGGACTAATTCCTCTCAACTCCAGAATCAAGAAAGGGTGAGACTTTTTAAATTACTTCTTTCAAATATGAAAGCAATCACCAGATTATCTTGTTTTCCTAATATTCATGTTTGCTTACTATGTACTCTTTTTTGATGTCTGTGTTTTCTTAAGGTGTAACTGCGTGGAAGTTGACGGCTGTTGACAAAGGAGAAGAAAGAAGTAAAGGAAAAAACGCAGGAATGGAAAGATAACTTTTTCATACTAATTGTCCGATATTCTGGTTTGGGGTACATTTAGAATTATTTATTTGCATATTAATTTCATTAATATATTCAGCTCTTGCTGTAGAGACAGCTTGTAAACTCAAAGCTCAGAAAAACCCGTCACCTACATTCTCATACTGCATACTACAATTATTTTACCGGGTGCATTTCTATTTCTATTTGTAACAGCTGAAATGTATACATATTTAGCTGAAGGAACTGTCCTGTGCTTTTATAGGTAAAACATTATAATTTGCAGTTTTAGGAAGTCACTTTGCAATGAATCTTTTGTAATAATAGGTGGTCCAAATGAATGTGTAATTGTTTCCGTTTTAAAAACAGAAACAATGCAATCAATATGAAAACAATCAAACTATATAAAAAGATAACGTCTATATAACAGCTATTATATTTTGATATGAGGAGGATCTATATACAAGTGAAGCCAAATAGACGTGGTTAACTGAAAACCAAGGCAATAAGTAACACTCCCAACTAGATAAACGTATCCAGGACAACGGTTTCTTGGCCATACTGATGCAACTGCATTGACTTTGTACTTTTTTTTAAATTTAGACATTTTGATATGAGCGCAAGATTGCCACACTGCTCTATAACGTATTACCACAAATATGTTTCAATTGCACTGAGCTAAGATCGCATATTTATATATTACTAAAGAAATGTACTACTACAGTAATATATATATATATATATATATATATATATCACTATATAATCCACAGCGCCTTAACTGTATTCTACCCATTCATGGCACCTTGGCTACCAGTGTCTCATTTTCAGTATTTGAAGGCAGCTGGAGATGAGAGTGGAAGAATGAGATAGGAAATGTGCTTGTAAGAGCAAACTGTATGTTGCCTCACTGATGTATTCAACATTCCCTCCAATCAGATAACACAAAAACAAATGTTTTAAATAAAAATACACGTTTCCATATGCACCAATATATTTACAAATGTGTACAAAATGCCACTGCGATGATATTCTATTTCAATAAATGTCTGAAGAATTTGAAGGTTACTCTTTTTTTAAAATGTGACCCACACAACTTGGTTAATTCTAGACTATTATAAATTAAGGATTTTAGACAAGGCTACAAGACGATGTGTGCTCTCATAACTATATTTATCCAAATATAAAATAATGCATACTGAAAAGTTGCATCCAATAAAAGAGGTCCAAAACAAAATGCTTGATTTTAAATAGGATTTATTGCCTGATATGGAAAGATAATTATACAACAGCAAGGGGCTCATTCACATTCATTGATGGTTTATAACTCCCATAGAGATCCAGGCTCTCTGCGGCTCTGTCATTCAGAAGTCTTCTTTTGTAAATGCCGATCCACAAAACGTTGGTTGCGACCTTAGTTGAACCGTTTAAAAGAGGACTCTTGCCAGTTCAAACATGACCTTGAAAACAAGAAAAGCGGAACAAGTTCAGGATCTCCACATAGGAACTTACTCATGTGTTGCTAATACATCCAAATTGAACATGTGTACAATTAGAACATAGACATAATATTTCTGGATGAACAAAGGCTTGACTTTCATGTAAATCTTAACAACATTGACTCTGGAGGCCCATCACAAAGGACTCCGGGGTCAGGGTAACCTCTATAGTATTGAGGTACGGGTTCAGGGTAACCTCTATACCAGTGGTTCTCAACTGGTCTGGCCTTGGGACGTACATTTTCCATGGTCATTATGTCGCAACCCATTTTTATTTAAACCAAGCAAATGTATTTCACCAGACGCATTCTTCAATGCGCCTACCTATGGTATCATTAGACAGCGGTATGGTCTTCAGCTTATCTGCCAGCAATTGATCTATAACCTGTCTGACCATGTAATTGCTGCACGTAAGAGAAGCTCTTCCGCTATTCTGTGGGCTTTCTTGACCATTGCAATACAATGAGCTATGTTAAGAGGCAGAGTGCCTGTCCTTGTTGGTTGGAACATGCACTCAACTCTATGAGCTGAGGGCAGCACTTCTGTGATGCCCTCAGCTCATAGAATCGTCTTCGAAAGTACTCGACCGGTTCATGTGCGACCAGAGGTAAGATTCAGTTGCACACTCTCACATTTTGGTCACAAAATGCGACCATTTGGTCGCAGTCTGTAGCCCCGGAGCTGTATTATTTGAGTTACGCATTTGTTTCTTAGGATCCTGAGGATCCCATTCGTTTGTATATATTTTATTTCTTGCATTTTATTGCTCATTATTTTGTTCATATTATTTTACACATGTTCAATAATTATTTATTTATTTATTTATTTTTCTCCTACACTCTGTGACCCATTCAAAACGAGTCGCGACCAACATTTGGGTCATGACCCACCAGTTGAGAAACGCTGATCTATAGTGATGAGGTACGGGTTCAGGGTTACCTCTACAGTATTGAGGTACAGGTAACCCTAACCCTAACCCTAACCCTATTGATTCACCAAACATAGTCTACATCATCACATGCACACACTGCCATAAACACTACATCGGAGAAACCAAACACACCATGATCACCCGACTCAAACAGCACCTCTACACCTTCAAACAGCAACACCTACAAACCACACTTGTTCAGCAGTTTTCACTACACCCCATCACCCACCTCACTATCACCGGCCTGGAATCAAACCCCAGATGGACCA
>OMLJ01000458.1:0-17083 GCA_900302595.1 Gadiculus argenteus | reverse complement strand
CTCGTAGCCTCGTCGTTCATCGATACTCTCCTCACATCACATTCGGTAATAGTAGCTATGTTTAGCCCCGTCAAATCCTCCTATTTCAGAGTCAGCCCAGCCACTGTCAACAGAGAACTTGGCAAGACCAAGATGAGATAGCAAGAGGACAAACAACAATACCGACACGTAGATACACGGCTACAGACATAGGTATCATTTTTGTTGTATTGAAAACTAAAGCCATTACAGAAAAGGCAATGTTTGGGTGTCTTTTTGAGGAAGAGGAGGAAGCAGGGTTTTCTCCTAACCCTGGCTTGGGAAGACTTGCTAAAGGTATAGAGGAGCCTCCTCCAACTCGGGGGAAAAGCAATCTCAGCGGCATTAAGAACCAGGGGGGGACCTGCTACCTCAACTCCCTGCTGCAGACCCTGCTGTTCACACCAGAGTTCAGAGGTCAGTGTGCCTGCCGGCTTCATTAAAGTGGGTCATGGAGATACACATGGACTATAATTACAACGGAAATTCCACTTGTTTTTGTCCATGCAGAGGAACTATTTAGCCTTGGGCAGGAGGAATTGGGTCTTCTGGAAGACAAAGACAAACCAGAGGCCAAAGTAAGTGTACACCATGAGCACTGTAAAACATATCGGCTACAACTTGGAGCGCATATTGTCTGTGCGTGCAAACGAGCCAACAATAAATACACATTTACTGTCTACTGTTTCCCAGGTTCGCGTGATTCCATTGGAGCTCCAGAGACTGTTCACCCACTTACTGCTGGTGGACCAGCAGAGTGCCTCAACAACCCAACTCACTGACAGCTTTGGCTGGAAAAACAATGAGGTCTGTAGGGATACAAATACACAATGTGTGTATTGTATACAAGCTCCTGAGGACTTTCTGCCCGTTCCTGAAAACCATAATTACTGTGGTTCTTAAACCTTGTGTCTTTAGGAGACTAACCAGCATGATGTGCAGGAGTTGAACCGGATTCTTTTCAGTGCTCTGGAGCACTCCTTGGTGGACACCAGTGGAAGCAGTCTGATCCACAGGCTCTACCATGGGACCATTGTCAACAACATTGTCTGCAGTGAGTGTGGCAATGTCAGCCAGAGACAGGTATGTGTAAATGTATACTTCAATTTTATTATTGTACAGATGCTATATGTCAAAGCAGTTCAACCGGTTCATCAACATGGAGTTTTAGATGCATGGCATTAAGGAGCAGGTGGGATTATCCTGCTCAAGGACGCGTACAGGTAGCCTGCTGGCATTGGGGATCAAACCCGGTACCTTTCGGCTGGGAGTCATTCACTCAAACCACTAGACTATCCAATCCCAGTTCAATGTTTACTAGTGCAATACACTATTGATAATACAGCAGATGCTTTGAATACTATTTGGTTATTAAAGGATCACCACTTAAACACCATAGTGTTTTTAGGGAATTCCAATGGTTAAGGCATGGTATTAATAGAAGGCAAACCATCCATTCCTTGATTTGACCCATAAGCTAGGAAGACTAGCTAGTGGTCAAGCTAATTTGGATCCCCATAATAGACAAATGTATTAATAACGTGCTTCCACATGATTCAATTATACCCATTGAAGTGCCCAGGGCACAAAAAATAATTAGTACTCAGTTACTTACTGTTAATTCTGTTCTGTTTGATCCCATCAGGAAGACTTTCTGGACCTAACTGCTTGTGTGTGTGGTATGGGCAGCCTAGAGAATGCACTTTGGGCCATGTTTGTGGAGGAAGAGATGTTTGAGGGCAACAACCTGTACCGATGTGCCAAATGTGACAGACTAGTAACTGCGGCAAAGGTCAGTCTCGACGCACTGCCTCCCTCACGTATTTCACCTTGTTAATATTGTTCTAGTGAGTGGACCAATCACAGCCCTTGCGGCTGACAATTCTTGGGAGGCGCAAACAGAACAATAATTGTTTCTGTTTGTCAACGCATATACTAAATTGTGCTCTGGGTTGTATCTTTGAGTCATTCAGATGTTACCAAATTTATTTTAAAGGGTTTACAGTTGGGCCTTTATAAAGGATTAAACTGACTAGACATGTCGGCGCTGACTGCTGTGTAGTTTTGTCATTACTATTTAGTCATTTAGGAGACTTAAGCAACTTACAGCAAATTCAGATACATGTCATTATGTGTAACGCACCAGGCTCAAGGATAGCTACAGGCAGACTGCAGGCTTTAGGGTTTGAAGCCCGAAGCTTTCGGCTAGTAGTCAAACACTGTAAACACTACACTGTCCTACCTAACGACACTGTGTTGCTTTGCCCTGGTTTCAGTCGGCCAAACTGCAGGAGCTTCCTCCCTTCATTACCATGTCCCTGCTGAGGTTCAGCTTTGACTTCGCCAAGTGTGAGCGTTACAAGGAGACGGGGCGCTACACCTTTCCTCTCACCATTGATCTGCGACCCTTTTGTGAACAGGTAAAGGTGACTTTGTTGTTCCCCAAAGTGGAGATTCCAAAGCAAAAGCAGCGTTGCATTATTTGCGTAACATGGGTGGATGTGTTAATTCAGGGAATTCAGATAGTTGATTTAATTGGCGGGTAGCGTTTACAGATCTTGTTTAGGGAATTAACCTTTTACTAGGAATCTCTGCGTGAACACTCATTGCTACTAAATATCTAGTCGGTGGTAGGAGTAGTCATTCAGAGAGGTCTCCTCTGCCCCTCTAACAGATCGATGGAGAGGACACTGACTTCACCTACAAGCTATTTTCTGTGATCATCCACAAGGGCGGTTGCTATGGGGGCCATTACCACGCATTCATCAGGGATATCGACCAGCTTGGCAAATGGGAGCCTCCGGTAAGAGGAAGCAAATGTCTGGAGCAAATCAGCCAAGTACAAGCTTTTTTTAGATTGATTGGATGACATGTCCTTTGATGTTTACTATATAGTATGAGAAGTATGAGAATAAGTGGTAACAGTGGTCTGCAGTTCGTGGGGCCTGTTCTGTGTTGAGTCAATCGTGTCCTTGCTGTTTTTATTAGGAGGACGACTCCAAAAATAAGTTCAGGAAGACAGTGAAGACCGTGGAGGAGGTGCAGGAAGTGCAGGAGGTCCAGGAGCCCAAAGTGGATGTGGAGGACCCTCTGTGTCTGCTCACAGCGGTCATATCCCAGGTAAGACACAAGGCCAGCACTGAACTCCCAGCCTGGTTCTGTTGGCTGAATATAGAGTTCAATCATAAAGCATGCTCATCAGTTTGCTGTCTGGTTATGATGCTTTACACTAGGAGCCGTCAAAGAGCATGTTGCTGGACCAGTTGGGACAGAAGCTACTGGACAAGACGGGATCTTCTTGGGGCAAAAAGTTTCGAAAACAACATGGCCCCATAGGCAAGGTGTGGCATTTATAGTGTTGATATTAAAAATAATTGTATCATTTGTATAATAATATTCATGAATGCAATATAAGTAAATTAGTAATAATATCACGCGAGTTACAGTAACAACATATTATATTTAACATAAAATAATTGATGTATTCATGAATTTATTTCCCTAATACATTGATAAAATAAAGTAATTGACGCCTATATTAATGTATTTATTATGTACCTAACATGATATTCTGTAACCCATTCTACTGTGACAGTTCCTGCAGTCCCACAGCGACGTGTTCATATTGGTTTCTAATGGCACCAGAGTGGCCCTCAAGTCTAACCCACCCAGCACCACCACTGCCGGCTCCAGCCCAGCAGATCTCCCCCTTCTCCCCCAGCCGTCCCCCGCTCCTCAACCAGGAATCCCTCCAGAACCAGAGCACAACCCAGAGCCCGAACCAGAGGTATTCTAGGAGAAATGTTGAGATAATGAAGCTAAAACATTGGGTGACGTGGCGGCTTGGCTAGGATAGTATCGATACAGTCACACATCGTCACACAGCGAGAAGCTCCTAGCGATCATGTATGTAGGGTCCCTGGTAAAGTACCTCGAAAGACATACAGGTCAGGGGGCTTGCTTTACCCTAGCAGCGTTAAGGGCTGTTTATGGTCTTGCGTTCATGTAACGCAAGGACCACGCAGACGCGTCAACGTAGTCGTGAGCGTTTATGGTTTATGGGGTTTTAGTGAGCGGACCGATCACAGCCCTTACGGCTGCGTCGCCTCAACGGAAGGTTACATTTTCTGGGAGGCGCACATCAGGCCCTTGCGGTGGACGCAAGGAGGGTCCGCAAGGACGTAAGGGGTCCGTAACCCCCTTGCGTTGTGTGAACGCAGGACCATAAACAGCCCTTTAGGTCCTAATGGGGTAATACTTGTCATGTTAAAGTACTATTATATTAGGGTGCTTTACATGTCGGGGTGTGTCGGAAAATGTTTAGCAACCTAATATGCTAAGCATCGTAGGACGTATCATGTTAGGGTACTAGGTCTGTGAGGATGCTGGTCTTGTTATGATGCAATTCTCTGTGCTGTTCACTAGCTTCCCAACAGCATGCCATTAATCAGAGTGCTCTCCTTCTTGCAGGGTGACCACTGGTTTGACCTAAACGACTCCACAGTGACCTCCATCAGAGAGTCTGACATAGAAAGACAGTTCCAGGGCAAAGAGAGCGCCTACATGTTGTTTTATAGGAAGGTCCAGCTGCCCAGGCCATCAGAAGGTAAGGACTATGTGTATTTATACCTGAAGTATATATAGATTTCAGGGTTTTCCTGCAGAAAATGTGTTAGACTGCACTCTTTTACAGGTGGACCATTTATGCTTATTTTCATGCAGACTGATTTATACACAGAGTGAATGAAGTTTAGATTATTTTATACTTTTGTATAATATTTACAGTAAAAAATAATAATTGACGTTGTAGTTAAGGCGGCAGGTGTGTATTGCTGAGGCGGCCGCCTAAGCTTTAAAGTGCTGTCAAGTATTGTTATTAATATGTATCTAGGGAGGGACAGGAGTATTTTTGTGGGGCTGATGACAACAACTGAGGTTCTTGAATGTGGTAATGTCATGTAAAGTATGGTGAGTATGTAATACTCGTACATTCTCAGCATTCAGGAACCCTCTTTATAAAGTCCCGCCTCACCTGGTACAGATGGCCGCGGAAGAGAACATCAAGCTGCAGCGAAGACGGTACGCACACGCACACGTGCATGTGTGCGCACACGTGCACACACACGCACACACCATATTTCAGTTTAACTATCTGGAGCTTTGATCTGATTGGTTATGTGTTTAAACCCTACGACAGTGAAACGTTTGAGAACTCCAGCAACAGTGTGGAGCTGCGCCTGCACCTGGCCCCCTCCTATAGGCTGAAAAACGGGGCTCTTCAGCCAATGTATATAGACCAGGATGGAGTCACACCTCTCAGCTTTGACCGCAGGAAAACTGTTGGAGACCTGCGATTATCTGTCTACCAGGTATGATGATCCAGCCAACCAAATCTGTATGGAAATTCTGTACCAATTGTTTGTAGGTGGTTAAAGATTTAAACGAAACGCGTCAATGTGATGTATCATCATCGTTATCATCTTGTGTTTACACCTGCAGAATTAGTGACATTTTAACAAAATGGATCTGTCCTTGTCTTGTGTCCGTTTGTGTTCAGATGCTGGAGCTTTGGGAAGGGGACATGGCCTTGACTGTGGCCAAGAGCCTTCCTGCAGGTCTACACCTCTACAACACGCTAACAGGTGGACCACCAGCCATCACATACACACTACAGCTCATTAACTGTTCTCAAAGGACATCAGAGCCATCATTGGTAACAATCAAAAAAGAGGAATGGCAAATCCCAAACCCCAATGAAAATATGAATACTTTTATTGTTACTATTTTGCCGATTTTACCCAGGCTTTACTCAAAACCATCTATTGTTAGACCTTTTTGAGTGACTACACTAACAAAAAAACACGCTTCCCTCGCCTCCTTCTGTAGTTTCACTATTGAGTTATTAAGGAGACCTAAACCACACACAGCCTACTCAGATTAGGTTAGGATTCAATCATCCTAACCACTTCTCTATCCTACCTATCAAACCCTTTTGTGGGGCTTTGCCTCCTCCCTTCATGTCACTGGCCGCTTTGACTTCACCCAAGTGTACCTAAACATCATGGACTCTGTAATCTGTACCGTAAGCTTAAATATGCAATATATATATCGTTCCAGATGATTGTGTGTCTCTGTACAGCGCGGGCATCGCCACCAACTCTGACTTGTTTGTGTGGAACGGCCGAGAGGTGAGTCAGCCGTACTTCTAGCAAACAAATCCACCTCCTCGCTCACTCTAGCCAAGAGATCCAAAGTGGCTGATGCCTTCCCTTGCTATCTCCAGGTGGCCGGTGCGCCTGTCCTCACGGGAGCCGAGTGGGAGCCGGTGCTGCTGACCGTCGTACGGCCCTATCTCGGGGATGACGTAGAAGGGAGGGTCGAGGAGAAGGGTGGCGGTGACGCCGATGTCAAACGGGCACCCGGTGAGGGGAAGGAGAACGGGGGACCGGGGCTCATCAAGGAGACCAGGGGGTTTGCGTGCGGGGCCACCCTCGGGGAGGTCAGGGAGGCCCTTGGGGAGCCGCAGGAGAGCATGCTGTGCCAGGTGCAGGCGGCAGGGTCGGGGGGAGGTGGAGAAGGAGTGGAAGGCCAAGGCGGAGGCGCCAGTGGGTGGAAGGTGTTCCCTCCCGCCGACTTGCAGCGGACCCTGAAGGAGCTGTCTCTGAAGGACGGGGATAAGCTGCTGGTCCTGGAGCCCCAGAGCTTCGACAGCAGGTGATTGGCTGCTGGGAGACACTTAACTTGACTTAAGGGCCCTTGACTTAAGGGCTGATTATGGTCCCACATTGACGCAACACAAGGGGGTTATGGACCCCTTACGTCCTTGCGGACCCTCCTTGCGTCCACCGCAAGGGCCTGACGTACGCCTCCCAAAGATTGTAACCTTCTGTTGAGGCGACGCAGCCGCCAAGGGCTGTGATTGGTCCGCTCACTAAAACCTGACGCAGAACCATAAAGGTTCACGGCTGCGTTGAAGCGTCTGCGTGGTAATTGCGTGAACGTGGGACCATAATCAGGCCTTTACATGGGAGTCTGCAAACTAGTTCCTTCAGAAAAAGGTTCAATGCACTATGACTTTTGCTTTTATGAATTGTAATCAATTACTAGTGGTTGTGTGTGCTTTTGCTCTTGATGTGTGTGTGGAACTATTTTCTCAGTTTGTTCAGTCTGAGTGGGGAACTGGTTACCGTGACAACGCCATCCGACTGCCGCTGGCTACAAGTGGAGTTCCGACCGCACAGACGAGGAGGAGGAGGAGGAGGAGGAGGGGGGGGAGGGGGGGGGGGGAGGAGGGGGGGGAGGAGGAGGAGGAGGAGGAGGAGGAGGACGGAGAGGGAGAGGAGGAGAGGAAGAGTGCCAAAGTCCCTGCTTCAGGGATCATGGTGATTCAAAAAACGAATTCAAAGGAGCTAAAAATCCAAATGATTTAAGTGTTTATTATGACCGTTTTCTTCTTGATTGTATGTCTGTGTAGTCTATAGGAGAGGTGAAACAGAGGGCAATAGAGGAGCTGCAGCTAAAGGATCACTTATCAGGCAAGAAACGGTTTACTCGATACAATATAGATTATTTGATACATAACTTTTTACTATTATGTGTTGTCGTATTACTATTTATTAAAATCAATTAATCTGACTTTGCTAGGTGTCGAGTGTTGCTTGAGACCGATGGACCGAACAGGAAAACATTTGCTTACCCCTGGTAAATATTAATATTTATACCTACACTTTAAGGAAAACTAATCAACCTTGATTATAACACCTTAACTTTCACACTGCCTTAATCCGGTGAGAACGTTAAATGACGAACGTTGTGTTTTGACAGTTTGCGAGGAGTTGAGTGTTCGGGATGCGGGGGTTCGGTTGATGACCACACTCATCCTATGTCTCGGAAAAGCCCCCACGACAACACAGGTGAACCTGGACGAGCTGTTGTCAAATGACTGAGTTTCAAAACGCTGTCTCTTTTTGTACCTTTTGAAGTGTTTAAAGTTGTATTTCTTTCTTTGTCGCAGCTGTTTTTGCACTACTCTTTGGGCACAGCGCCCTCTGCTGGCATGGAAATGGACATCATCGTGGAGCAGACTTGCACTGTGAAGGAGGTGAGTTGACCTGTGGGATCGTGTGTGTGGGGTTTGGTTCCCTCTCTTTGTGGTTGAGTCTCCTAGGATGTTATCTAGTCTTTCTTTCCTTGTCCGTTGGTTTATATGTTGTCCTTCTCCGGGTTAAAATGTTATTTTTCCATTTGCTTGGCAGTGTCTCAAAGCAATGCTGGAAGCCGTCGGACTGGAAGGTACTCCTCTTTAACGTTGTTTACCTAATGCAGTCTTCAAGTGCTGTTTCTAATGGGTTCATATCTTGCCTGGTTGTATAGTGTATATGTAAGGGATAATGTATAATATAGAATGCCGGTCATTATCAGGAAATAATCCCCATCAGGGCGAACCGGACACCCTGCTTCGCCCTGAAGGGGATTATTTCCCGATAATGACCGGCGACGGTCTATATATTACCCCGCTTATTACACAGTGACTTGCCAAAACGAAAAAATAACTTCACACGGTGTGTCTTTTTACAATTTATTTGTTACCAGCATTCGTAGTGTTGATCAGCAGAGAAATAGTCCGCCAAAGACGTTGATGTTGCTTAGTAACCGAGTGCACTGGGGTAGATAAGTTACCAGACTACTTGCAGAGTGATACGAAAGATGTGACTTTCCTTGACAGCGTTCATTATATGCTTAGCAACGGTCAATATTGAAAAATAATTCAAGTTGGGAAGGCTCATGGAAGTGAACGGAGCGTTCCACAGCACTGAGAAGAGCCGTGTAATAAATATATATAATTGTATAGTGTATTTTTGGTGAAAGCCCTTCGTTTCTCCTTACAAATAGAATTCCAATCGATTTATTATGTATTTATCTTTCAATATAGTAACATGGGCTTTTCAGCCTGTATGGACATGACAGTGGGTTGAACAGTTAATAATAATCCTAATCATATTCATATAATTTAGTATATTGGCGGGCGATCTACAGTGTTTCCATCCACTGATCTCTCCACCGTGTTGGTTTCCAGGCGACAGTTGGCATTTAAGAATCCTCGACTGGTGTGACGAGGTCGGGGAGCCGCTCATGTACGAGGTCCGTATCACTTGGTCTATCTTGGGCGAACCATTTTATATTACCGTATATTCTTTTCAAAGTAAAAGTACAAGGAACAAGGTGAAGAGCGTGGAGTGTTTGCCTGATGGAGACACACCAACACTTTCAAGCTTAATCTTTTAGTTCACACACTATACAAATCCATGGCAATGGAATTAGAAGATGCAAATTGTATTCATTAAAGTGCAGATGCTTTTTGCACTTCTGCACATCTTTCGTTATTGTACATGTACATATTACATTTTTTCTGTATTTTACATTGCGTTACTGTACTTTTTGTGTTTTTATATTGTTGACCTGAATTAGTTTATTTAAAATGTTATTATTTTCCTGATGGCAACGATCTATTCCTCTTGGTGTGTTCCTCTTCCTCAGGATGCTCCTCTGGCAGAGCTGAACATCAGCTGTGGAGATACCCTGGTTATCACACAGGGACAACTTCCCCCGAAGGTAACCTCGATTTTACGTATTTACTTTATTGAGTCTTATCCAAGGCCTCTCTTTTACTATTTATCCATTTAGCACCTTAATCCAAAGTGGCTTACAGTTACTTTAGACGTGTTCATGAGAAGATTGGGGTTAAGCATCTTGCTGAAGGATGCCTACAGGTCAACTTCAGGCATTAGGGAAAGTCTGACTACTATCATCTTCTCCTCTCTCTTTCCTCTGGCTCAGGGCTACCTTAACCTGTCCGTATGGCTGCTTCTCGATGCAGAGAGCGACGGTGTGTGTGCTACGGATGGTGATTCTAACCACACCAACAAAGGCTCACCAGAGGACGTGAACGCATGTGAGCACAGCAGAGCTCTCATTGTGTGGTTCTGTGTTCAGCGGTTGTGTTGGATGTTAATGTGTGTGTGTGTGTGTGTGATGGTTGGTAGCTGGTGTTCCAGGGGCCACATTGAGAGCCTTGGGAAAAGTAGAAATACCAGATGAAGCCACACTGGAGGACCTCAAAATACAGGTAGAGCTTCTGGAGGGAGAGCGGGAGTTTGTGTGTACATTTAAATTATTTTGCCTGTGTATTAATTACCAACCCGCCCTTGTAATATAAGTGGTACTGTATCTACAACGCGATATCACGCCATATCGTGCTCATGCGCACAAACGTTCTTCATCTATGAATCGTGTCCCAGAGCACGATAGTCTGACTTTTTTCGTGCTACACAGAACGAAATGTAAACCAATGCATTTTGAATAGGGTTAGGGTTTAGGGTTAGTCAGAGAAACGCTCCCGTTCAAAATGCATTGCTTTACATTGCGTTCTGTGCAGCACTAAAAAGGTGGAGAAACGCTCCCATTCATTTACATTTCGTTCTGTGTAGCATGAAAAAAGTCAGACTATCGTGCTCTGGGACACGATTCAATTAACAACGTTTGTGCGCATGATGTGAGACTGGGCTGGTATCTATACCAGACAAGATCCTTTTACCATTTGTCAAAGTTTATTTGAGTTTTTGTAGTTATTTGGGTTTTGTAGCAAGTTTGTCTTGCTGTATTTTGTCCACAATTAGTGAAACAGTGACCATATTTCAAAGATTAAATCATGATTTAAATGCCACGAGAAGGGAGCAAAGGGCGAGCTCCAGGTTGGAGCGGTACGACTCCCCAAGTTCTCCTGCTGCCGGGAAGAAGTGATTAACTCAGCACAGCAGAACCAGTCTCACTGTGGTGGTGTTGTGTTGGTGATATCAGGTGATGACACTGCCCGGCCTGCAGAGTGTGTGTGTTCCCACCCCGGCCTTCCTGCGTGTCTGGCAGCTAGAGGGGCGGAGGCCTGTGCGTATCCATAGAGGACAACAACTCACACTCAGGTCAAACACACACGCACATGCACATACAAAATACGAATGTGAGTGAGTATCTACAAATGTTGCAGGTTCTTTTGATTTATTTATTTGTGTTATTTATTAAGTGTTGTATTTTACCCTGTGCTGGGATGGCTTCTTGGCCCTTGAAAATTAGATTATAAATCTCTATGTGCCATCTATCTGGCTAAATAAAGGTTGAATAAATAAAACACACACGCGTACCACAGATACGCAAATACCACTAACTCAATCTCACACGCACACATGCGCACACACACACACACACACACACACAGATACCGCACACATGCAAAATCGAATGTGAGTGTGAAGCAGATCCCTGAGTGGGTAATCACTGGTGTTTGGTACCAGGGTGCTGTCATGTTGGTTGGTAACCGCAACATTACAACATAAGATACACGCCGATCCAGCTTCGGGATCCACCATTCAAAAGCATATCTGTTTGCACTCGGGAGGAGAAGGCCATCGCCAAACGTGTTTCATCTCCAAAAGCAAGCAGCGTCAACAGATGTCTCCTTGTTTTGTTTTTTTTTTTCACTTCAGGAAGTTGAAGGTCACTTGCGGTGCAGAGCTCTGTGTGCAGCGGCTGCTCAGCGAGGAGGACCTCGGGTAAGTAGCACCGCAGTGTGTAGGTGAGCGGCCGAGCCACAAGACGTAATAGATGACACCACGTCAGGAAAAACCAATAGGTCGCAGATCATTATCGAATACCTCACAACACAAATCATCCGTCCCTTCCTCCCGCACCTCCTCCATGACTCAACGTTACTTGTCCTCCATCTCCTCCACCCCCTCCTCCTCCTCCTCCTCCTCCTCCATCTCCTCCCTCCTCGCCAGTCTGAAGGAGGTGTTACTGCGTGTCAAGATGGCGGTGCCGGGCGAGGGCCGCTACTACCCCGTGGAGGAGCTGGTGTGGAACGCCTCGCGGGACTCCTCCCCGGGCTCCCTGCGCTCCACGCTGGCGGCCCGCTACGGCCTGTCCCCCGACGCCCTGCTGCTGGGCAAGCACCACCCGGACAAGCACGTCTGGGACACCATCTCCAGCTGGGTACGCCGATGGTTAAGGGAGGAGTCAGGGTCGGGTGGAGGGGGTTGAGGGTGCACGTTTGCATGGTTTTGCAATGCAAAATCGTCCGTGAATCAGGCGGAGGAAAACAGGGTTGTTAGAATCGCAATAAATATGTTATTTTTTTATGTAAGTAAGTAAAACTTTATTTATAGAGCACTCTTCTCAGCACGAGTGCACAGAGTGCTGTACAGTGGAGTAAAAAATATAAAATATACAATAAACATAACACAAATATCAACATATACAAATATGAAATATAAAAAATATACATAACACAAATAAAAATAATACAAATCATGTGAGATGGTCCATGGAGATTGGACAGTGAGGGTAAACGAGAGAGGGATAAATATGAGGGGATGGCTTTAGTGGCATTTTCTGTTTTGCTCTCTCTTGTTGACCCCTTGCAAGAATGTGTTCGATTTAGCCGTACAGTTGAAAGCCCCAAACTGGGCTTTGTTGATGGGGGAGCTCACACCCAATTAGAGATCAAATGGAACCTCTGGTCTGGTGTTGACAGAGCCAGCAGACGTCCAAGAGGAAAAAGAAGAAGAAGACTGAGTCTCTGCTCGGAGCGCCGTTCCACCTCAAAGACGGAGACATGATCGGAATCAAGGTACGGTAGAGTACCCAGAGCAGGAGGCGGCCCTTCCTTAATGAGTCCAAAAAAACCAACAACTGTTCTCGCACATGCTTTGACTTATTGAGCTGGTATACTGTAATGTTAAATGTATTTTATCTGACCAACTGGATAACATTGGAGCAGACTTTGAGTGACACTTAACATTTAGCTCCTCTTTCCAAAGAGACGAGCTCCTGTTAGTCAATTAGTAATGTATTGCCTGCATTCCTGTATAACACATGATGCGTTGTGTTGTGTTGCTGCGGGGCAGAACCTGCTGGTTGACAGCAACCGGGACTTCTGCACCCTGGAGGACCTGCAGGGCCAGCAGAGGCTGAGGGAGGAGGAGGAACAACGTAGGAAAGGGTGGGAACCTTTTACTATCTATTTACAAAGTTGTATCCCTTTTTATCCCCATGATGAGTTCTTTTCAGATTATTTTAGCCCTTTTGCCCTGCACCTCACTGGTGGGGATGTGCACACTACCACAAGAAGTCTGTAACGTTGCGATTGCCTGTCTTACCCGGGTTCGTTTTTATTCCAAATTCATTATCGTGCGTCCAGAAGGGGAGTTGACTGGGTTCGCGTCCCCCTTCTATACGGACAATGATGCATTTTGAATCATAGAACTGACCTGAATCTGGGAAAGACTAATCATTTGTAATTTACAGATTTCTCTTTCACAATTTAAAGATTCCAGATGGTGTTAGCAGAGGCATTTTGCAAAACCGCATCGCTAATCTCCTTGGTAAATCTTCCATTGCAGAGTACAGAGTTCTGCAGCAGCAGTGGAGAAGAAAGCTTCCTCTAAGGGCAGAAAGCCTGAGGTGGCCCTGTCCATCAACGTCGGGACATTCCGGTAGCCCCGGCTGCCTGACGGATGTCAAAATGAATGACTCGTAATACTACTTCTACTTCTTCTAACTGTAATATCATGCTTACTAGAAACAGAGTCGCTGGGACTTTCTACCCACAGGATTATCTCGCTCAACCTCAATCTTGTGCCAAAAAAGATTGAATCCGTTTCCTTTCCATACACATGGATTTATCCCCCAAAAAACTGAAATGCTCATCCGATTAGGGGAATTAGGGATTCTTAACGGAACTGTTTCTCTACAATCTGCTTTGCTGTGCGTTTTGATCTGCATTACGTCTATGCAACATCTCTATTTCCGATAGAGGCCATTTTCCTTTTCTTCCTTCTTTTTTTTACTTACGACCTCAATTCTACTGTCTGCCGGTTGACTAACAAACAGTTTGATGCCATTTTCTTTTCCTTGAGTTCTACTGACATCTACTTTTTCACTGTTTCAATTAGACTTTTTTTCATTTATGTGCCTGGAACATTAGCCAAGGGGGACATTTTATATTTTCTTTGGTGCATTGGTCACTATATATCAGTACAATTATGAGTGGCATATTCGCACTAGTGACCACTTATCTTGGGAACCCTTTTTTTTCGGTTATTTTACTCTCTGGACTAAACAATTGTTGTTCTGTGGCTGTGTCGTACTGTCCCCCACTGGTCATAGAGTTTGACCTTACCATGGAGAGGCTGAGGCTCATCAGTCTTCCCTACCCCCACTCTACCTCTCTCTCTTTATCTCTACCTCTGCACCCCTCCTCTTGGTCCATCTTTATTGCTGATCAGGTGTTTATTTTGGCCTCCATGGGTATTTAAACACTGAGACACTTTTAGCATTTTCGCAATGAATGTGGAGTAACCCTTACAATATATAGATAATTGGCTTCTGATCATTTGAACTATTAAGCGGTTGTAAGGAGTTGCAGTTCATTTTGGGGGATAGATGTAGGCTATATTCATTTCAAATCTCTTGACTGCGATCACTGATTGAAATCAGAGCAGACAATCCAGACTTTAATGTTTTTCAGTGGTCTTTAAACTAAGATATACGTTTGATTTACATACATTATTTTTTCAATAATATTAATACATGTTTACTTTGGATGAATGCCTTTAACAGCCGTGTATCAGATTTATACTACATTTATGCTCAAGGCTGTTTTCTACCTACAAACCTGGAAAATGGGATATTGAGGTAATTCAGTGCACAATATTGTAAGTGTACATTGCATGCACCATTACCCGAATTTCAGGGAATAAATGTAATCCATTGATTCGTTATTTTATGTCATGACATCAACTACAGTTGAAAAAACACATTTGGTAATTCGGGACTTTGTATCCTTTGGCACAAATTATTTTTTATTTGTCATTTGGCTTGACTTGCCAAGTATTTACTAGAGACTTTACTTGGGTTATTTGGATGCGAATGCAGGGAAACAATGTAATAACCTCCTTTATAAAATAAACGTTATTGCCATGCAGGGTCATTTGTGCACCATAGATAGGTTGGCACGATTTCATGTCGAATTTGTTGTGTTAACGTTATATATATATATATAACGAGATATATATATAATAAATTAAAATTAAATCTATATCAAGATCTTATCTTTCGTCAATAGTGTTTCATTCAGAAATTATTAATTTGCAGTTTCTTTAGAGCGATCTGTGGGGGAAGTAAAGACCTGGCTATTCATTTATTTTATCGTTAGCTTTGCCTTTGTATGCAATAGTCTATGATACAAAAAATACGACCATTAGTCCTACAGTAAATTATCATTTTGAAACTACATAGACTCTATGTGAAATCTTGACGGTGATGTGCATTGGCGTATACCTCATGCATGCAATAAAAAATCTAATGCAATCGCAATTTCTCACCAACCTTGCAACCAATCAATGGTCAACGTGTGATACTGGCCGTTGCAGCCACTGGCTGCGGCAGATCTCCACCCACTTTTCAGGGTTATATTGACCGGCGAACTCTGCAGTCTGCAGTCCCTTGGGCGTCTATCTATAACATCAGCACTTCCCCGTTATCTGAGGCGGACTTATCACGTTGCCAAAATGGTTGATGCATTCTGTGCCACATGGAAATTGGTCGATAGTCAGAATTTTGACGAATACATGAAGGAACTTGGTAAGTTGCTTTTATTCTAATAGGCAATATTTTTGTATAAAATTAAAAACATTTTTTTGAAATATTTGTAATTTTGTTTTGAATATTGTAAACGCATGTCCGATATTGAAAATAGTAACTTTTTTGTAACTTACAAAAAATATCAATTTGGAAATGGTCTCCAATGTTGCAGTCTCCTATTGGGACTGAGATCTAAATGTTGTATAGCCTAGGCTATATGTATATTTGTCCTTAAGCCTACATAATTTCTTCTTGACTAGGTGTTGGTTTCGCCACAAGGCAAGTGGGAAATGTGACCAAGCCCACCATTGTAATAAGTCACGAGGACGACAAAGTGGTGGTGAAGACCCAAAGCACCTTCAAGAACACCGAGGTGTCCGGCAAGCTGGGCGAGGAGTTCGACGAGACGACAGCTGACGACCGCAACGTTAAAGTAAGTTCAGTAGTAGTTAGTTAGGGGGTAGTTTAATAGTTATTAGTTATAGTTATTATTATTATTATTATTTATTCATTATTAGTTATTAGTTATCGTTTATTAGTGGTAGCCTTCTTGATATTGATTTGTTTATTCAAATCAAAAGTATAATGTACAATCAATTAATACATTAATATAAATGACTACCCCCAATCATCGAATGAGTAAAAATCGTCATTGTATGTATTAAAAAAAATGCGTGGCTCTGCTTTCAGTCTACCTTTACAATGGAAGGAGACAACCTCGTCCAAGTGCAGAAGTGGGATGGGAAGGAGACCAAGTTCGTCCGGGAACTCAAGGACGGGAAGATGGTGATGGTGAGTGAATACTGAGTTGCTGATGAGGCTGCAGTCTTGTGTCCCATTACAAAAGCCGACCCCTGCTGGGACACTGGGTCATTGAGGACATTAGGCCATTGAGGCCATTGCATCAAGCCAATGCATTACAAAAAAAATCAATGAGCATATACTGTACAAAGGGATATTTGTTATGTATTGCTTTATTTATGTGCAGATGGCAAATAATGTATTTTCTCATGGAACAAGTTCTCAACATTCACATTATACAACATTGCTTTTCTCTCAGACCCTGACTTTCGGGGGAATCCAGGCCACCCGCACATACGAGAAGGCATAAGATAGACTACCTCACCACAGGGATGTCGCCCGAGCATGGGGAAACCATCTGAATTTGTTTTTAACTGTATGCAAAAATGTGCACCTGATTCTGTTTTTTTTAACATGAAACAAATGTATTGGAAACTCAACTTTTTGCTAGCAATCCATTAACATGTAATACTGTAATGTTTGTAAAGCTCTTTCAACCATGTTTATCAATAAATTACTTGTATTACTAAACACGTTTTATCATTTTCAAAGTTTGTTCAAAGGCTTCTTC
>OMLJ01000457.1:6796-18635 GCA_900302595.1 Gadiculus argenteus | reverse complement strand
CGGTGGCCTCGTGTTGCAGAGTGGCCTCTTCAAGGTCTCTGCGGAGCTTCTGGAACTCAGCCTCTCTCTTCTTGTTCATCTCAATCTGGGCAGATGTTGCTCCACCAGCCTCCTCCAGCCTCTCACTGATCTCCTCCAGCTCTCTGGCCAAGTCTGCTCTCTGTTTCTCCACCTTTGCTCGGGCAGCTCGTTCTGCCTCAAGCTCCTCCTCCAGTTCTTCAATGCGGGCCTGATGAAGATGAAGATGAAAGCGCTCATAACATCACATTGTTTCAAAATGTTTCTGCTTTTTGAGCTCTCCCTTTTTTAAAATCTTATTTACCTGAAGCTCTTTCAGTTTCTTTTGAAGCTGAATGCTGATTGCCTGCTCATCTTCAATTTTACTGTTGAGTTGGCTCACTTCAAAGTCTTTCCTGTGGTGACCGAAACAGTTGAGGTCAAAAACACGTCTAATATTTGTTCCATATCATTATATGTTATCTGTGGTTCATGTATGTCATTGAAATGTGTGAGGTGTCTACTTTTTAAGGCGCTCTTCAAGTTGCTGCTTGTCGTTTTCAAGGTCCATTAGGCTTTCCTGAGTTAACTTCAAGTCTCCTTCCAACTTTCTCTTAGCTCTCTCAAGATCCATACGAATTTTCTTTTCTTGTTCCAGTGAGCCTTCAAGCTGAATAAAATATCACATGGATGATCATTTTAAAGTTATCGAGTACATAGAGCAGTCAAACAACAATCATAAGATTACGTAGAGCAGTCAAACAACAATCATAAGATTTCAGGATCCGACATGCAGTAGCCTACTTACATCGTCCACTTGCTGCTCCAGCTTGACTTTGGCCTTGGTCAGAGTGTTGACTTTGTCTTCTTCACTCTGCAGGTCATCCAGTGCTTGTTGATGAGACTCCTGTAAGCCTTTTTTCTCCTTGGTCAGCTTGGTAATGATTTCATCCAGAGAAGCCATTTCCTCCACTAGGTTCTTCACCTACAAATGTGGCATTTACATTGCTTATGAAATGATCAAACCAATCGCAATCTTTTCTCAAAAAATATATGAAGATTTGTTCTACCTTGTTCTCAGTGGCATGTTTCTCTTTCTCCACCTTTGCCAGTGTTAACTCCAGGTCATCTATATCCTTCTTCAACTCAGAGCACTCATCTTCCAGCTTCCTCTTCTTAGCGGTCAGTTCAGCGTTCATCTCCTCCTCATCCTCCAGTCTCTCGGAAAGCTCCTTGGCCTTTGCTTCCATCTGAATCTTATTCTTGATAAGCCCTTCACATCTTTCCTCAGCATCTGCAAGATTATCTTGTTCCTGTAATTATATATTGGTCATGTTATTAACATGCCTTTAATACTGCTGTATCCATTCATTCAAATGTAAATAAAACCTACAGCTTGGACACCGAGCTGCAGGTCGTTCTTCTCTTGGAGGAGAGACACCATTTTCTCCTCTAGTTCCTTCCTGCGAGCCTCTGACTTTGCGTAAGCCTCCTTCAACTTCAGGAATTCTTCCTTCATGTTGGCCATCTCTTTCTCTGCCTCAGCCGATCTCAGCAGAGGTTTGATCTTGAAGAACAGCTTCATCCAGGGCCAGTTCTTCACTCCCATGAAGGCACGTATGTTCCACTGGATTACCAGCAGTGCATCTCTGTTAAATAATTCAATAATGTCATCTATGACGCAGTAATATTTGAATTACTACTTTAACTGCAAATAATTATCCAAAAAGGAGTTAATCATGAAGTGTGTTAATGTCTAAAGAGAAAACATACAAAATACATACAATAATTTATTGATGTTATTAATTCAAGGCTTGCTTAATTTAATTTGTCTGACCTTCGCTCCACAATCTTCTGGAATTCCAGTCTTGCGAGGAGTCCCCTTGCCCTAGACTGGATCCCAGATATGATAAGTGACAGACGGTCATCTCTCATCTCCTCAAGTGTCCCTAGGAGACCAGCCTTGAAGAACACCTAGAACCCATTAAAGTAGAAAAAACTTAATGATCAAGCAACTGGTTCGGATCAAATCCAACTAGTTGAATGTAGCTTTGCGCATATTTGATGAATAAATAATTACTTTAGTGTGTCCAAACTTGTACTGGTTGTGATCAATATCCAGACAACCAAGTAGCTTCTCAGCCCCTTTCCTGCTGTCTATAAATTGTCCGTCTGGGATTGCAGCAGGATTAAGGATGCGGTATCTGCAGTATTATAAGTATTATATTACTCAATTGAAATTGTACAATTGTTATACTTGACCGACAACCTTCTCATGGAGTTACCTCTGTTTGAAATCTGCATACAGAATCCTGTTGGGGAAGCCCTTCCTGCAGATCCTGATGCCTTCCAGCACACCATTACAGCGCAGCTGGTGCATCACCAGAGGGTTCTCCATGGCCCCAGGAGTCTTGCTCTCATTGGGGATGAGGCAGCGAACAAAGTGAGGGTGAGTAGACCTCAAGTTGGTCATCAGCTTGTTTAGGTTCTCCTGTTAATAGGAAAATAAACACATTTTCTACACTTTATATACAGATGAACACTGAACTTGAGTGAAAAGTGAGTTTTACATGATTTGTTTCTTGTCAAGCAATGTTAAATTATCTTGAATGGATTATCAAAGATAAATGATCCACACAGCCAGCAGTTGTTAATGAAACGTTGATTAACCACAATGATTTTGGATCATGATGGCCTTGTGTTTGTATTTTCTTCAGTCACACTAGTAGTTTTACTAACCCTGTGCAACGCTGACACTGTCTGGAAGGAGGATCCCTTCTTCTTACTTCCACCACCTTTTCCTCCTTTTCCATCTGATGATCAATTGCACAAAAATAGAAAATTTGAATTCACAATTAAACCAAGACAATATTGATGATGGCCTTCTCTTCTAGTCAATAAAATATTCTTCCTTTTCCAAATTTGTTTACCTGAATCTGAACCAGCATAATTTACGAAGAGGTTGGACAACATTTTAAGATTAGACTTCTGGTAAAGTCCCACAACAGTTTCATTCAGCGGATCCTTGTTCTTCACCAGCCAGTTAAAGATGTTGTAGTCAACGGTGCCAGCATAGTGAACCAGGGAGAAGTGGGCCTCTGGTTTCCCCTTGATAACCCTGGGCTTTTGGAAGTTGTTTGATTTTCCCAGGTGGTTGTCATACAGCTTGGCCTTGAATGTGGCATCACTGGCCTTAGGGAACATGCACTCCTCTTCAAGGATGGACATAATGCCCATGGGCTAAGGAGAGGAAAAGGTGTGTGACATTATATTTAATATCATAATATATGTATTTTGACAATTAATTCATAAGTAAGATATTTCCATATCTTACCTTTTCAATCAAGTCGATGCAGGCCTGCAAGTCCATACCGAAGTCAATGAAAGTCCATTCAATGCCCTCTTTCTTGTACTCTTCCTGCTCCAGCACAAACATGTGGTGGTTGAAAAACTGTTGCAGTTTCTCATTGGTGAAGTTGATGCAGAGCTGCTCGAAAGTGTTGTACTGAAACAGAAAAATGAATTGATTCATTAAACTGATGAAACAGTATATTACAAAAATATGAAAATACTGTACACAGATCATCTGAACTCACATCAAAGATCTCAAATCCAGCAATGTCCAGCACACCAATGAAGTACTGGCGAGGCTGCTTGGTGTCGAGGGACTGGTTGATCCTCACCACCATCCACAAGAACATCTTCTCATACACTGACTTGGACAGTGCACCGATGGCGTAGTACACCTTGCATGGAAATACATCATTTAATTCACTTTTTCTAGAACAACCAGATCCATCAAAATATTTTTACATCATTTGAACATTTACACACCTGCTGAACACTTTGTCCCTTGGTGACCCACTCATTCCCTACTTTAACTCTTGGATGACACAAACCCTTGATAAGGTCTGCAGAGTTCAGGCCCATCAGATAAGCAACTTTGTCAGCATCTTCAGAGGGGCAAAGATAAACAGTATTTACAGTCTTGCCTAACGGTTGCCTTCTGGACATGGTGGTCTGCTTGTCTGCTGATCATCATTTAACATGGCTCACCCTCACTGCCATCAGGCTCAGCCTGCTCCTCACGCTGCTTCTGCTTGAACCTCATGTTACCATAGTGCATGATGGCACCAATCATCTTATAGATGCCATTTTTGTCTTCTTGAGTGAAGCCCAGCACATCAAAAGCATCCTAGTTGAGGAGAAAATGCATGGTATTGGCACTACAATTCACGATCTGGGATAGAGAATAAATCTTAGAAGATTATAATCTGGATTTACATCAGTCATCCCTAGTTCATCAGCATCATTGATGGAGGCTACTGTCGTCTCTCCTTGAGAAATGAAGGAGTAGTCGTAGGGGTTGTTGGTGATGAGCAGCATTTCTGAAATGGAAAATCAATGCATCATGTGGTGGTTGTGAATATAATATGGTCATAGCTAGTTTTGGCAGGGACCTCTAGTCATACGCATCAGCTGACGGCTAACGCGGTCCAATCAAACGCTGGTACACTGATAGGCAGTCAATTTAAGACCTTTCATCTCAAACAATCACTCCGCAAAGTTAAAGAAGAACTCCGGTGTAAAATGGATCTGGGATATGTTTAGTAAGATAACAAGTTTGAACGTTCGATGGAGAGCAAAAAAAACCTGTAGATGCGAAGCTACATGATCTATTTATAGCCGATTCTACCAAACTGCTGTACAGTTGAGACGGGTGGGCATATGACCTGGTAAAAAATATATTTAAACTTTTTTAAACCACTTACAAGGCTGGAAGTAGCCTGACACTTTATTAAAAATGACATTTTATACACACAACACCTTCAGTAGTTCACCTGTCGACGCCATCTTGTTTTTAAGACTTGATAAGTCGATTGACGAACACACAGAGATACGTGTATGTATGAGAGCTACAGAGCTATGCTTGTAGCTCTGTGTTCGTCAATCGACTTATCGAGTCTTAAAAACAAGATGGCATTGACGGGTGAACTACTAAAGGTGTGTGTATAAAATATCTGTACACTTACAAAGTTGTCAATGCCTCGTTGTATATGTTAAGACCCTCATTATAATCCCAAAGAAGTGTCAGGCTACTTCTAGCCTTGTAAGTGGTTTAAAAAAGCAATTTATTTTTTACCAGGTCATATGCCCACCCGTCTCAACCGTATAGCAGTTTGGTAGAATCGGCTATAAACAGATCACATAGCTTCGTGTCTATAGGCTTTTTTTTGCTCTTCAAACTCAAACTCATTATCATACTAAACATATACCAGATCCATTTTACGCTGGATTTCTCCTTTAAGTGTGCTGAGCAGAGTTCTCCCACAAGCACCCCAGCCTCCACCGTCTTTGGTTCTACTCTGTAGAACCAAACATATACAATGGGTTGAGATATCTTATATCTTATATCTTATATTATATATATTGTATATTTCTCCCTGTTGTCAAATGTTGGTATACTGTTGGTATTCCGTATCTGACATCTGTATGATGTGCTTTAAATCTGACAGCAGGGAGAGGCAGAAAAAAGTGGAACCATACCGCCAAACTAAATTGTGTTACGATTTCATGAACTAAATAGTTATATCTATGACAGGAGTGATTCCTGACAATAGTAGTATGCAAAATAGTGTAATGTGGGGTATTTGATTTACCAAGTAACTCTGGTTTCTTCTGAGACAGAATCTGGTAGAAGATGTGGTAATCTCTCTCAGCCTTCAGCTGGAAAGTGACACGAGACTTTTCCAATAAATCTGTGAAGAGGTATATATCTAGTCAGGTCAAGTCAAGGTTATTCATAAAGCATATTTACTAATATCGAAGGAACCTAACAATTCTCCTCAAAATGCAAGAGAATCTGGTTAAGTATTGTATGGATCAGAATTGCTATCATTAACACAATTTTAAGAAAGAATATAGCTGCGAGCAGCAATGAAGGGGTCAAGCTGAATAGGACTCCATAAACTAATCTGGTGGATAGACATAATTGACAAGGTGGTGTCATGATGACTCTGTAATTTCACTTACAAAGAAAACTATTGCCAAATGTCACAATGAAAATACATTGAAGTTGCTTTCTAAGGGCAGGAATAGACTTGCTGCTAACAACACACACGCCTACGGATCAGGGCTGCCATACGTGTTCTGCGATCATTTGGTGCGTTGATCGTGCATGTTGTCGCAAGGTAACATGACGTGTCTGCAAGCAGAATAGACCAGAATAGCCGCAGCAACAAGATTAGGTGCGTACCCACTAGGTTTTTTTAGTCCCGGTACTTTATTTTTTTGCTCTGCCCACGCGTTCGCTCCTAGTCATCTCGAACGCACCACAAGGAAGTCCGAGATGCTTATCAACAGAGCGTTGACGAGCTACGAGCGGCTCATAAAACCTCCTCCGTTCTGAGGACGTTCTGAGCCGCTCGAAAGAGTCCTGAGGGGCGGATCCTGGGCGGATCCTCTCTCCAAACCACACCCACAAAGGTTCCTATCGGGAAAAGTACCCCTAGTGGGTACGCGGCTATAGATATACGTCAGACACTCGCAGTGGTTTTAATGCCCCCCTAGAGATCAAATGTCAAATGATCAAATTATTTGGGCATCATCAGGATTGGGTTATTAGACTATGAGCCGAGTCCTCATCCTCATCCTCATCTTCATCCGCTTATCCGGGGTCGGTCATGGGGGCAGCAGCTCAAGCAGGGGGCCCCAGACTTCCCTTTCCCGAGCCACATTGACCAGCTCTGACGGGGGGATCCCAAGGCGTTCCCAGGCCAGTGTTGAGATATAATCTCTCCACCTCATCCTGGGTCTTCCCTGAGGTCTCCTCCCCACTGGACGTGCCTGGAACACCTCCCAAGGGAGGCGCCCAGTGGGCATCCTTATCAGATGCCCGAACCACCTCAGCTGACTCCTTTCTAAGCAAAGGAGCAGCGGCTCTAATCCGAGCTCCTCACAGATGACTGAGCTTCTCACCTTATCCCTAAGGGAGACGGCAGCCACCCTTCTGAGAAAACTCATCTCGGCCGCTTGTACCCGCGATCTCATTCTTTTGGTCATAGGGATAGGAACAAAGATCGACCGGTAAATCGAGAGCTTTGCCTTGCGGCTCTGCTCTCTTTTCGTAACAATGGTGCGGTAAAGCGAATGCAATACCGCCCCCGCTGCTCCGATTCTCCGGCCAATCTCACGCTCCATCGTACCCTCACTTGCGAACAAGACCCCGAGGTACTTAAACTCCTTCACTTGGGCTAAGGACTCATTTCCTACCCGGAGTAGGCAATCCACCAGTTTCCTGCTAATAGTCATGGCCTCAGATTTGGCGGTGCTGATCCTCATCCTAGCCGCTTCACACTCGGCCGCCAGCCGATCCAGTGAGTGCTGAAGGTCACAGGCCGATGATGCCATGAGGACCACATCATCTGCAAAAAGCAGTGACGAGATCCTCACACCACCGAACTGCAACCCCTCCCCACCACGACTGCGCCTCGATATCCTGTCCATGAATATCACAAACAGGATTGGTGACAAAAGGCAGCCCTGGCGGAGGCCAACACCCACTGAGAACGAAACTAACTGGCTGCCGAGGTTGTGAACACAACTCCCGCTTTGCGAGTACAGAGATTGGATAGCCCTGAGGAGAGACCCCCTTACCCCATACTCCCGCAACAATTCCCAGTTTTTTCCCGGGGCACCCGGTCATACGCCTTCTCCAGAAAAGGTCACCAACTGGTTTGGGTGCCCTCAGAATGATGTCATGAGTCTATGTACCAAGTTTGACTATGATATGTTAACTATGACTATGACTATGAGTTGCTGAGAAATTGGCTTACTTCCTGTTTGCCGGCTTTGCCGTAAAGTTTGATTGGCTGTCACGGCCAAACTGTTTTGAATTTGAAAAAGCTGTTTGACACATGAGCTTGGTCTGAAGATCATATATGTAAGATTGGAGATAATTTGTGGCCTGTGGATATGTACTTGGGATTTTGACAACTTTCAACATGGCGGCCAAATTCTGATGTTTCACTGAGAAATAATTGATTAGCTACATGGGGAGGTCTGACAGTATCACCAGGCATTGAAAAAAAGTTTAAAATATACTCAAATATACACAAAATATATGTGAAGAGAGAAGAGTTAAAAACACATATTCATTAATTACAGCGCCACCTTTAGGTAAGATTTCACCAAATTCATTGAGTGTACCCATGATGATGTTTTGGGTCTATGTACCAAGTTTGGTTATGATCTGTCAAAGGACTCCTAAGAAATTAGCTTACTTCCTGTTTGGTGGCTTCATGGTCGAATTTGATTGGCTTTCACAGCCAAACGGATTTGAATGTGAAAAATCTGTTCAATGTTTTTTGTCAAGGATGGTCTGAAGATCATTGGTGCTAAGTGTCGAAATGATTGGACAATATTTGTGATAGGAAATGCTTTTTGAAGGTTTTTTACATAAACCAAGATGGCGGAAAATCTATCACAACACAAAATGACGCCATTGGGTGCGTTGAACTCGGTTTGGCCCAAGGATTCTACTGTTTGTGAATATTGGATGAATGGGTCAAAAATTATAAACATAAATGCATGTCCAACTTTGACCTGTTGGTGGCGCTAAAGTGCTTGAGCTAGCGACCCCAAATGAGAGTTCATGGGACTGTCCTGAATCAGTGTGCCAAATTTCACAACTATTTACCAAGGCGTTGTATTGGCTGCCATAGACTCCCAATGCAGCATAATAATTGGAAAACGTAGAATAACAACGGTTGTCTCGCAGCTTCGCTGCTTGACCCCAATAATAAGAAAAAAATGTGTGTGAAACAAAAAAGTAGCTTACAAGTCTCAATATCCGCGGAGGCCAGCTTCCCACTGGCGGCAAAATGGATTCTAATAAATTTGCCCTGAAAATAACAAACACAAAACCAATGTTGTTTAATACCAACGCATTTTCAAACCCATGTTACTGAAAAAATATGTAATTGTAGAAAAGTACTCACAAATCTGGAAGAATTGTCGTTCCTGATGGTTTTGGCGTTACCAAAGGCCTCCAGGGCTGGGTTAGCCTGGATGATTTGATCCTCCAAGGTGCCCTTGGACAACAAGAGAGCACAAGTTTAATATAAATAGTTTTCCAATTGAGTTGATTTGTTGTCTCTATTTTAAGTCTAAGCATGATTGAGGTTGAGGTTAAGATAGACTGAAGGTTATGGCAGAGCCTAAGTTGTTATGCCTAATGTTGATCTAATCTCTAACCAAGATTGTCACCTTTTTGTCTGAGTTTCCTTCCTTCTTCCCACCTGCGGCGGCGATACTGGCAAAGTACTGAATGACACGCTTGGTGTTGACTGTTTTCCCAGCACCAGATTCTCCGCTGGTAACATAAATTGATGATGTCAAAGTGGTCTTATTGAAACAAGCTTACTGTTTTGTTTCTGAATAACAAATACAACAAGAAAAGTCTCATTACAAAAAAGATTACTATTTCACCATTATTGTGAACATACAGACAGTTGCGAGACAGATAGAAGGCCCTAATACAAAAATAATAGGGTTTAGGCTGTTATTATAACTCAAATGAACCAGAGTATATAGCTATAATAATTGGAACAGCAGGGTTTGTGTATTTTTTTAACTCAGAATCAATCGCATGGCAGTAGCACGTTTATTTGTGATTTGAGGGATTTTTTTAGTTGGATACTTCAAGATCTAGCTTAAGATTTGGTTCCTCCTAATTGCCTTTGCTAGGTTTAATATTTCAGATTTCAACACTGCCAGTTCATCAAAAAAATAACTAATCCCAAAAAACTCACGTGATAAGAATTGATTGGTTTTCTCTGTCTGGAAAACAAGAAGTACAAAAGAGATCAGAAATCTTGTGATTTTAAGACAGGTCCCTGGTCTATTTCATTTCTTTTTCACCTGTCAGCATGTACTGGTAGGCGTTGTCAGAGATGGAGAAGATATGAGGAGGAGCTTCACTCCTCTTCTTTCCTCTGTAGGCCTCCACCACCTCTTGGTTGTAGACCGGCAGCCACTTGTAGGGGTTGACCGTCACACAGAACAGCCCAGAGTACGTCTGAGGGAATCAGAGATGGAGGGGAGGGAGGATGCTCTCTAAATTACAACATTTACAATAAATTGCCAATTTACCGGTATTGTAGCACTATTATTATTGTCATAAGTAGTAGTCATATCCTGTTTTCATGTGGACAAGACTATCCCAATACAAAGATCCATTGTAAGGGTAGGTCACCAAGTAAAAGAGGAGTGAAGAGAGGCTCACATAAATCATCCACGCTGCATAACGCTCTTTGAGGTTGAACAGCACAGCGGGCTCGTGGAGGAAGGTGAACATCGCCATGTCTTCAATTTTATCAAACTTTGGTGGGTTCTGAGGGTGTACGTCGCACTCCTTCACCGTCACAGTCTGAGAAACAGAAACAGCAGCTAATCAATCCATTGAAAACATTTGAACAGGTTGCAAATTGTAGTTGCATAAAACTTTAGCCAATGAACTTGCATTATGCATTATGAAAAATGCATTATGCATTTATAAGATAAGATGGTGTTGGTTTGTGATGTTCCTCTTAGTTAACGCCACACTGTATTCTTTTTCCTCGCAAGTTCCATCTCATTTTCCTATGGTTAATTAGAGATGCCCTGTCTTGTTCCAGCAGTTCCCAGTAGAGTAGCCACACTCACCTTTCCCCTCTCGGTCTCGGCGATGACGGAGTCCCCTTCTCGACTGCTGATGGTAGCCTTGACGTACTCCTCATCGGCGTCAGGGACAAAGCATTCCTTCTTCATGTCAAAGGGCCGCGTCTGGGCCTCCAGACGTTCCTTGTCTGACTTCCTCAGGTAGGAAGCAGCGGGCCCAAATTCTCTCATGGTAGCATCCCCCATGTTTATGCTGTTTCCGGGAAATAGGCGCCCGGTTAGTCAGGTTCATACGTGTATCAGACGCGGAAAAGCAGAACGAATATATATTCTTTCTTCTTGAAAGATGTGAATTCATACCTTTTTGAACCCCTACAGAAGGAGAATGGAGGTGCACTGGTCCTAAAGAAACAAATCAAACAGTTGAATGCATTTCCAGTCCATATGAATATAAACAGTTAGCCTCAGTAGCAAGTCAGATAGAGAAGGTGTGTATGCCTGTGTGCTTCCATCTTACCGTTTGAAAGAATGGTGACCAATTCGAGGGGTCTGTCAGTGGTCCCTTTTTATAAATGAAGCCCCCCTCTTCCATATATGGGGGAGTGCTCCAGGTTCAGGCATGCTATTATGTCTGCATTGGGCTTGGGGGGGTTACGTGTAGGGAGGGAGGGGGTTAATGATTGGTGGAAAAGCAATATAGAAATCAGCGGGTCGGTCTTATCAGTAAGGGGGGTGGGTTGAGGGCCTTAACTGTGCCATATTAGGAGATCCATGCTGTGCCACAATGAATCAAATGTATCCTCCTCAGGCAGTCCTGCCCGAGGAGGTGCTGCAAAGCCTCCATCTTTAAATAGTCAAGAGGAATTATATCCTCTACACGTTGTCCTGTGTCATGTAGAATGCATGTCAGAACAATGATGAACCTGTAATCTGAACTCAGGACATCATATTTATCATATAGCATATAAAAATAATTATAGTAATTAGACTAAATCATATTTAGTAGCATGTAATAATCAAAATATGACTTATAACTTATCATTAGTACATTAGTTTAGGTTATCAGCTCATTAAACGTTTTTAGAGCATTTTAGTATTTTTAGAGTTTACAGTTAATAGTCATTTCAGTTCATGTATATATATATATATATATATATATATATATATATATATATTAATACTA